>VWZZ01008015.1:0-48576 GCA_013399095.1 Psophia crepitans | reverse complement strand
ACCGCGAGCGGGAGGCAAAGACTGATAACAAGGCAGAATGTAAGGAAAGATTCAAAGATCTTGTTTTTATTCTCTGAACTTTATAAAAAGCATTTTCAATTTAGATTTGGACATAAAAAGTTAAACTGGTTGGATGTATTTTCTCTTTCTGTCTCACTTTTAATAACTATTTCTAAGTCTCACAAATATGTTCTGGCTTTTAAAGCATTCCATTTGCTCCAAAATGCTCAACAGTATTCAGTTATCTAAGGTTATTTTTGGTATCATTAGCATTACAGGGGAAACAGCAATATTCTCTTTCCTCTCTTGTACTGGTCTGAGCTCACGCTAATGGGTCTTTTCCTCTTTGGTTCATTTCAGCTGTGGTAAATTTAAAAAAAAAACAACAAACAACACAAACCAAAAACAGCACTTCTCCCCTCCCTTAAAAATCACATTATTTCCACTAACATACTACTGGATGCTTTGCTATGTATTCAGAAGACACTTTGATGAAAAATTATTTTAAAATAATTCCAAGTATCAGCTTTTGAAAGCTTGGATAAAATGTCTGAGAAAAAATCCTTACAGTTTGAAACTGCATCGTTCATGAAGACAATCCATTTCAGCAGTTTAGTAACAGGGTGCCTTTAAGAAGTTAAAACCACTTTGTGGTGCTTTGGGTTTTTTCCAATTAAAACTAAAGATACATTTGTATGAACGTTGCACCTCAAGATTACAAGCAATGAAAGTTATTTAGAAAAAAAAAAAGTTACACTAGCTTGAACTAAAATAGCTCCAAGATAAAGGAATTTGGAATTCCTCATTCTACTGCATTTACTTTAGCACCAGTGAAGGTGAAGGTTTTGACAAACTATATCTAAGCAGCTTTCCAGAATACACACTGATTCCAGAAGAGAGAACCCTGATAATTATAGCACAAGAGATTAAGTTCCCTAGGAGGAAACTAGAAGGTGTGACAGAGAGGAAATAAAACAAAAATAAACCCAAGAAAAACAACCAAATATTCCAAAAACCCTCTTAGAACAGTGCGAAGTATGAACCCATTTAAGTATCCAGAAGATGATGACAGGAACTGGAAGAACAAAAAAGGAAGCAGTGATGAAGAGCAGTGGTTATTGCAGCAATTGGTCTTTGCCAAAGGCTACAGAACATTTATCCCTTTAATGAAAATCTGATAAATATGAAGGGTTACTATCAGCGTCTCCTACCTGCTGGTTTTGGTACTCCTGTGCCAGAAGAAGAGTCTTGATCATGCCAAATGGAAGGGAAAAGCTGTTATTAATGTAGATTTAGCTTCAGAGGCAGTTACACCACCCAGAAAAGGCAGTCACTCTCTTTGGATTGAAATTCAGTTGCTCTTTGTAAACTCCTCCACAGTAACACAGTTGGTTAGAGCCCTGGCAGACTGAGAAAGTAAGTTCCATTGGTATATAAACATACATGCATGTATATTTGAACATATTTGTGTATATATACCTATATTTTTCCAGTAACACATCTCCCTACAACAAAGGCCTTGCATGGTGTTGATAAAGTTTCCCCCAGGGCATAACTTCCATCTTCAAACAGTCACAAACAAAATCATTGTTCTGTTATTTGTGTTTACACACAAGGGAAAAAGCAGAGTGGATTATAAATTCTCTCCCATATCCATAAGAATAGATGGCACAGGATGAGCTCTATAAATCCTGTCTCCTGTTTCATTGTCTTTCTCTAAATCACTAGACTGCCTGTGATTTTGCACTTGCCATGTATCATTTCTGAATGACCAAGGCTGGCAGAGCAAAATTCATTTCTATATATATTAACTATTTTGTGCATGCATGTGTGCATGTCAGTCAAGCCATAAAGTAATTGGGACAAAGACGCTATTATTGTAATTATATAGTAAAAGACTAATTTTATAGTCATGTAAAACTGCTAGATTTCTCAAAGACCTGTATAGCATTGCATAATCTGTAGCAATTAGTTTCATCAGGCAATAAACCTTTCATCAGCAATATGGTACAAAATAAATTATACCAGGAATGCAGCTTTGGAGAACGACAGGTTGACAGATACAGTGTGAAAAAAAAGAAACACATATGTATTTCTGGTACAAATGCAAAGCAACTTCATAAAAATCAAGAAATTTACTCCAGCCCATCTGAGAACTATCCCATGTAAAAGAGGTTACAACGGATCATATAGTGAATCTTTTAACATACATAGCATCTGTAAACATACTGTACTTTATTGTTGTGAATATTTGTTGGGGGTTTGTGTGAAATTAAATCTAAAAGACAGCCTGTCCTTCAGATTTAATTTCACACAAACCCACAACAAATATTCACAACAAATATAACTGAGAATGTTTGACTTTTTTTTTCTCCATTGTGCTAATGGTCCCAATGCATGTGAACTACAAAGTACTGCAGGTACGACACTGAGAGGTACTAAAAAAAACCCTCCATTTTTCCTCTCCTTGTAGCTTCTCACTATTAATAAACAGGTTTAAACCAGGTCTAGACAGCCTCCCAAGGAGAAAACTTTTAACATCTTAGTACACATCACATTTGAAGGCAAAGCGGTCATATCAGCAGAAAATAAATCCATCTGTCAAAAGAAGCCCTCTACATGGGGGTAAGGTCTGATGGAACTTCTGTATCAACAAATTACAACCCTACAGTGTGGATAAGCCTTCTTCTTTTCAATCACTGCTATTCTCAAACTGTCAGGTTTTAGGCTGAGATTTTTCCTTTTAAGACTGCCTGAAAACTAGTTTATAAAATTATGCAACTGCTTTACCTTAAAAGGTCTCTTGATGAACCAGTTATATGGACAAGTGAACTCCATATCTAGCAAAAGAAAAAAAAAGATCCAGACTCCAGTGTTATGCTGGACCGCTTTCAGTCCAGCACGAGCAGGATAAAATTGTACAATAAGGTTTGCTTTGCTTTTCCTATCTCAAAAATCTTAGAAACTTCATACACAAAAAGCAAAACACAAAAGGATTGCATAGTCATCACACCTCCTTCATTGTATTTGGTTTTTTTAAAGAATAAGGTCAGCTTGTGCTTCGTGCCTCCCCCCACCCCTGCTTCTTTTTCTAAAAGCCACAGAAAAAGACTTAAAATGAATGGTAAGAAAGACTAGTCATCAAAAGGCTAAGGTTGTCTCAGTGTCTCTTACTTATTAATTAAATATCTGTCACTGGGAGAAGAAACAACAAACACAGAAAAGAAACTGCCCAATTTAACGTCCATTTTTTACATTTAGAAAGAACAACATGACGAAGTGCAACCAGAATGAGCTGTGTATTCTGCTACACAACATTGAACATATATAAGGAGCTGTCTCATGGTGTGACAGAAAAGGATTCAATAACGCAAAATTACAAGAGATGATACTAGTTTTTATTTCAAATTTCTTCTAAAGGCACAAACCAATCACCATCTGAAATGGGTCTGGAAGAAAGTTCGCTTAAAGTCATTGCTGTTCATTATGAATTCTCTGCTTTTTTTCTGTGAAAGGGCTGGTATCGACCACCATTAGATGGAGAAGGCTGGTTTAGATTGCTACTGGTGTCACCTGTGGCTTACATAATCTCATTAAGCATAAAGTCAACAAAGTGCTGGGTTTTTTTTTTCTCCTGCTTGCATTTTGGATGAAAAATTTGGATTGGCTAGCTTAGAAGTATCTGTGACAACTATGAAATTGACATCAAAGGTATTCAAAAAAATGGAATGCAAAATATTTGAAAGGCATAGGATTTTCAACTACCTTTTAAGAACTCTTCTTTGTTTGCTTCTGAGAACTTCAGTTACCACTACATATTTAAAGACCAATGTCTAGTACACTTCCTTGAAAGATCCTTTATAAAAAGTCAGTGCAAGTGCTGTATGAATGGTGGAAAGGATTTGCAATGGAGAAAAATATGGGGGAAAACACTGACAAGTCTGAAATTTTTCAGTGTCAATCACAAGATAAGTAAATATATCACTATGCCATTAAATATCAATAACCATAAAACTAAGTTACAGGAAAAGTACTAATCAAGTAATATCAAAATCATGACGAATGCGAATAGGTATAGTTTAACTTGTCTCAGGGGAACTGCATTAATTTGTTCTCCTTGAGAATCTGTCTCCAAGCATAAAAATGTGAGGATGTTAGAAAGTGGTTGTGAATATAATTAAAGCCTAAACTTTGACCGACTCCTTAGTTAGTTCCTTAGACATAAACTTTTATTATGAATTTATGGAATCCTTTGTTATTTCAGGACGCTTCCTGTCTGTCCTAGATCATCCATGCCACAAACTATTCTAGAGGAAGATGAAAAAGCTCTGAATCAGAAAAAAAAAAAAAATTACATTTAAAATTTCCTGGGTTTTGATGTAAGAATCACCATAAATCAAAACGACATTTTAACAGTGAGTTACAGATAAAAAAATCAAAAAAAAAAAAGGTTTCTGTCATAGATATTTACATATCAATAGTTTGATTTAAATATCAAATTTACTAGGCAAATCAAAATCAAGAAAGCAAGGTATAGTAAGAAATTCAATCATTAACAGGGGAATATTACTCTGAATAATCAGTTATGCTTCTAATGTTTCATTTCAGAAGCTTTTGCTGGCTAAGGACAAAGCTGATTTAACTGAATGTTTTCCTGTAAATGTGCTTGTCCTGTCTTGACATGTAGAAGAAAGAACGGTAAACAAAAATGTTAGTACAAATATAAATTCAAGGCATATACTATAAAACTGTTTAGATAATCATTCTATCCTCCTGTATATAATGGGAGAAATTTTTTTCAAGGAATCCTGAAGTAGAAAGTTTTATACCTGGAAATAATGTTTTGAAATTTTTTAGGATTTATAAGCTAAATTAACCTGACCAACTAAGCAAGGTACTGCAAGGAAGGGACAAGATCAATTATATTTTCATTTGAGGTATAGCTATGTACTCTTAGTTTATATTAGAGACTTCTTTGGAAACAGTGAATTGGTCTCTCACCAGGTTTGTAACTAGACATCTTATGATTTGTTTCAAAGGCAGCATACCCAAAGACCTACATAAAGATAATGTTGCAGCATTTTTTCCAGTATGAGCTTTAAAATTTGTTTATTCCCACGGCAGGAAATGTAATATTAAAAAAAAAACAAACCGCAACATATTTCCATTAATATTATAACTGCACCTCTCATACTCTAGTTCACGTTCTTGACTAAAAGTAGCAACTGATATTCAGAGTTGTACATGAAATGGCTTCATGCTCTGAAATGGGTAATGCAATAGATAATCAATTCTCATTCTATCAATGTGTGAAACAGGTTTTATAAGTCTCCTGCAGGAAGCAGTCCAAAGAGTCTACCAAGGAAAACAATAATCAACACAGAGAATTTCTTCCATGATATGGAAGGGCAGCATACGCAGACAACAGAGAAAGCAGGGTTTGGTGTGACTTGTCATGCAGTTCAAAATCATTTCATTCACAGTGGCTATCTGAATGAAATTTTACTTCACACTGGCTGTCAGGAAAACAGCAAGAGCATTCTAGAAGTTCGTGATCGTGGAGTCAGTAGTTTGTCATGCCCAAGATAAGGTGCATTTCCATAATCAATTCTTTCCTTATATAATCAACTAAGTTCTGAAGTCTCTACATAGAAGAGATCATTGCTTTAAAGCAAGATTATATGTGTTCCATTTATTAGTAATCTAAGTCAGGAATCTCTAAAGTATACTTACATGGTAAGTACAAACCCAACAGCCTACAAGAAGTTCAAAATGATGCTTAGAGGCAATGATAAAAATACCTCAGAGAGACTAATCCCTAGAATGATGCTTGGGGACTGGAAAACATAACTTAGAAATGCTAGAGAAAACACAACCAGCTGTGACTGCTTTCTGCAGAATATAAGGGAAAGACTTCTTTTTTACTTTTTCTATCATGCTGCTTCTCCCCTGTCCAGCACAGATTTGTGAAGTCTTTGCTTGCTTCACAATGCAACTGCCCAAAGGTCTTGGCCTTGGACTGACAGGTGATTGCAACAACTTTGGGAGGAAGATAAACCTGCCAGCCCGAAGTGCTCCAGAGGGCCTGGGACCTGGACTGTTTCATCAAAAATATTTAATGATATAATATTTAGCTGAAAGAGACTGTTGAATGGCACATTTACCTTTCTCAGAAGACTACAATCATAAACATACAGATCAGATTATGACATATCAGGATCTATAACCATATGCCAGTGCCTGATGGTGTATTTATTCATTACAAGTACAAGCAATAGAAACTGACAGAGAAGCAGCACATTTCTGATTTAATTACTGATAGCAATTTAGTCCAGGTTTTGGGGCATTCAGACAATATTGGAAGAAGACTAAGAAATCTAAGTCTGGGTGAACGTGCATGTCAAATGAAGTTAATCTGTTCCTAAGATTCTGGATGGTAATGGAAGAATACCATTCTCACATCTAAGCTTGTCAGATTTTGCAACTAACCTAAAAGCAAAACTCTGATTTCCAGAAGGACCTGTACTTTCTCCAATATTGTCTGATGGACTGATACTTGAAAGACACCAAAACCAGGTTTTGGATATTGGCACAGGATCTAGAAGTCCAAGGTTTTCCCATTCAATAACAATATTGAACTTCTCAAGACAGAAAACATTATACTTAACGTATCTCTTTAAAAAGGATTGCAAAGGAGTATTTAAACATGTGGAATTGAACAGAACACCTTACTTGATACCTTTGCAGCTGACCATAGCATTCTGAAAAGGAGGAGGTTATGAAGAGATTTGGTAAGGTAATTAATCATCTGTGTCTTGACTGTGGACAAATAGTCCCGATAAGCACATCAGATATGCTGCTTTAAAGAGGCAGTAATTATGATGGTGTTGACTTTTCATCGTCTGACAATGCTGAGATAAGCTGCAGTGAAGACAAGGCTGAGAGTAGAACTTTTGTAACAGAAACATGCTCCCAGGAACAGTTAAGTTAAAGAACAAAGTTCTCAGCCTTTAGTTGTTCCTTTTGCAGTAACGTTTCAAACAGCCAGTAATACTCTTGCAGAACCCTAACTGTTCTCCTATGACCATTATCAGATCTGAAATGTGAACATTCTCACTATGAAGCTTTTTCTCCAGACCCAGCATCTTACTGGAAGGTTTCTGGATTCTAGGGTCTCCTTACAGGCTGATGAAACTACAATTACCTACAGGATCTACAGTGTTAGTATGCAAGAGAAGCAAGCTGCTTCAGTGGAAGTTAATGCGACAGTCAGCCTGTTAGAGACAAACTCCCTTTTAAAGTGTAGAGTAGTGGTTGTGATCTTCTGGAAATGACTGATTCTCCCATCAGACAAGCAGATGGAATATATCTGTTTAGCTTTAAGACATCGCATCAGCATGTAGGACAGCTGAATCAGAAGGGGCAGCTGACAAACATAATACTGAAGTTGGAGAATTTGATGGCATAAATACAATGGACCTGCCACTGAAGGTGCCATTATCATGTAGTATTGAGAAACATTGCCAATGCTCAAAGTTTTCTTTTTTGTTGTTGTTGTTATTGTTCATTTTTTTTAATTATCCTGAAGAGACCAGTCAGTGTCAAGTAGATGATGCCATTAATGCAAACTCACCATTTTGAAAAGGTCAGCTTTCCACTTGAATTCTATTTCCAAGTTTTATTTCTTTGGAATAGTGGTTCAACAATAGTCATTCCCATTCATGGCATTCCATTGACTACTTAATAAAACATACTTTAAAAAAATGGTAATAATAAATTAAGTTTATTTAAGCTTCCAGCTGTCAGATTTCCTGTGCAATTCTGAATTTCCAACAAGTATGCATCAGTTATCTATTTCGTTTTTGTTAAACAAAATTTATAAAACCCCTTCTTTTCAGAATGTGTATATATATACAGCATACTACATTATATGTATTAATATATACCTCCTGATTTGATGAATTAATATTTTCAATCTGAGAATAAACAACTACATTGCAAACATTCAAACCCAGAATACTAAAGAGTCTGGTAGTATTACCTGTATCTTTCTCCTTATAGTTACACAGAATGAAAAATGGATCTTATTACTGAACTTTCTCAGCAATAAAACTTATTCAAGTGAAAGTTTGTTTGAATTTTAATTTCTGCCATATTCCACAATCCTTGGGAGAAGTTTTGATAGATTTTGTTATCCCTATTTCCTTCCATTTGAAAGGACTGTGTTAATATAAAGAATCTGGAACAGAAGAAAATCCTACTCCCTCTCAAGAAAGTGTCGAATGAGCTCAATTCTTGACTTGTTGAAGACATATTAAGCTCACTGACATCAGTGGTCCATCTTCCAAACTGACTAGATTTTACTATTTCATATTTCTAAATCCAAACTCAGAATACTTCAAGTTAGACAGCGAATCTTATTTCTCAGAAAGAACAAAATAAAATTTCAAAAAAGTATTAATCAGTCTAATAGGCCTTTGCTTTAGAGAGGCCTACCTTTTAGAGGCTACCCTGACTATAGTGGTTAAATCAAATGAACAGATGGTTAATAGAGCTGATTATGAACATAAGCCACACTCATGTCCACCTTTACTCATTATGCCCTCTCATTTCTAACAACCCAGCATTGCAGAAAGAAAATGAAACAACCTTACTAAAAATCTTTAACATTATAAATAAAATGAGTAAGTGGGAACCCATCCAATGTACTCCATGCTGCACATATAAACTGAAGAAATGTTAATATCTCTCTACAATGTACTCTGAATGGGAGATACAGCTGATAAGATTTTTTTTATTTTTTTTTTGCACAGCTCTAACACTTAAATGGCTGAAATTGGAAAGCAAAAATGAAATATCACGTGATCATTCAGATATGAATATTTACAAATACTAGATTTTTATTAAAGTAACATCTGTAATGAGTGCTCTGGACCATAGAACAGAAAAAGAAACGCTTTGCTTTGCATTATACTTAAAAATCTTCAGTATTGCTTAACTATCTCAAAGAAGTTTGGATCTTTAACTGAAGAAATATTCTAACAAGTAAACCCCAAATATTTTATCCATACTTGAGGTTTCTGTCACAGAACTACTAGAAATTCCTTAGTAGAGCTTGTGGAATGCTAGCTTTCCTCTTTTACTACTAATATAGTAGTAGTAAAATAGACATAGTAATATAGACATTCCAATTTAAAACAGGAATTAACCTTGATTCTGCAACCCTGCCCAGTCAGCCACTCAGTAACACTCTGAATTATGTTCCACTCTCGTTCTTTCCTTCTTCTTTTCTCCTATGTACCTATTCAATAGTGTGTGCCAACTAGTAGGAGACATGTATCCAAACAGATTTTATGTCCCTTAATACAAAATGGTGGGGAGAAAGGTAAATATTCACCAACTGTATATTTTATTATTTTCTAGACAAATAAGCATTACTCTAGGACAGATGAATGTATAAATTGGTATTTAAGTAACATTACAATGCTTATACCTCAGTCAGTCAAAAATTATCACTCAACATGTTTTATTGCTAGAAATAAACTGAGCAGAAAAGGAAGTTTTAAATTATTGGATTCTCTTTTGATATGCATACAGACCTTAAGGAAGTGCATATCTTCTTGAACAGATTTTTTAAAATAACCAACAAAATTTACTGTCCTCTCTCGGTATGAAACATAACCAATAAACATGCAAATGAACTACTTTTTAAAAATCTGTTCTGACATTAATTTCACTCTATACCTTATTTCTATACCCATGATATTACAGAGTGAAGTCAGAGTCTTTGACTGCATCTCAGAAGACTGTCACATTCAGTGTTCAAAGATTTTACCTGATAATACTTCAGAACTACACTAAGGTGATACAACCCTGCATGCCAACGTATTTCTGACAGGTGTTTTGCTGGTTTATTTTATACACTACCAAAAAAAACCATGAACAAATAAGACAATCATTATGACCTAATTGTAGTAAAATTTCAGCTTAGACCTTTTTTTTTTTTTACTTTGTAGTGTTTCTCTCAGTCCTGTGAAATGTTTTCAAGTCCATATTAGCTTGCCTTTGTAAATTTTATGTCTCTTTATAGATTACCAAAATTGAAATACAAGGTAATCAGATATCATGGTAATAGAAGTCAAAATGAAATGTTTTCTTTACAGATAATGAGCTTTCAGCATATATGATAGGTAAATGCAATTAGAAAATGGGCTTTGAGTATTATCAGTAGCAATTTCCATTCTTTGACTGTATATCTATTTGTCAGTGTGGAATACTTATGTGATTACAGAGTTTGAAAATGTTTTGCTGCATTCGTAATGGACCAAAGTTGGCTGAACATCATTATTCCATTGCTTTCTCTTATTTTCAAAAAATTTGGAAAAGATTCCTTTGTCATCTGTATTGGTTTTGGCTGATATAGAGTTAAATTTCTTCAAACAAGTTCTTATTGTGCTGTGTTTTGGATTTATGACCAAAACAGTATTGATAATACAGGGATGTTTTAGTTGCTACTGAGCAGTACTTACACAGAGCCAAGGCCTTTTCTGCTTCTGACACCCCCCCACCAGCAAGGAAGCTGGGAGTGCACAAGGAGTTGTGAGGGGACTCACCTGGGACAGCTGACCCCAACTGACCCAAGAAATACCATACCATATGACGTCATGTTCAACATGGGGGAAGAAGAAGAAGAAGGAAAGGGATTCATTTGGAGTGAAGGTGTTTGTCTTCCCAATTAACCGTTATGCGTGATGGAGCCCTGCTGTCCTGGAGATGGCTGAACACCTACCTGCCCATGGGAAGTGGGAAATGAATTCCTTAGTTTGCTTTGCTTACGTGCACAGCTTTTGCTTTACCTATTAAACTGTCTGTATCTCAACCCACAAGTTTTCTCACTTTCACCCTCCCAATTGTCTCATCCATCCCAGTGTTGGGAGTGGGTGACTGTGTTATACCACGTAATTGCTGGATGGGGTTAAATCATGACATCACCTTTGTAACTTCTGTGGACATTCAAAGCATTAATGTTTGCACATTCAAGCATCTAGAAACCGTATGCTCCTGTGTATTTTATTTTCCTGTGTTTTTCCTCCAGAATCAAAAGCAACACACAGAAATACAAATTCCTATAATGAATTTGTCTACTTATTAATATTTATTTAATAATTTTTCATTTGTTTTAAAGTTGATTTTAAGTTCTACTTCCTTTGTAGTTCCTCTTGAAGCACCACAATTGAACCACACATCAAAATGAACAGAGAATGTATTTCAAGTAAACCACCGACTATCTGTGTCTGTTGCACTTCATCCTAGCATAGTTAAAGACCTGGCATGTGAGATGTCAGAATATGGCCAAGTATGGCCCAAAACTGTCATATAGCACACAGCAGTCCAGTAAATACAGAATGCCCAGACAGTAAAAACAAAATAGAGAGGTTGCTGAAGGATCTGCTATTCTGTGAAATGTCCAGAGAAGATATCAGTCTCTTGGACTGTAGTTCGATTTTATAAACCATGACACATAGTTAAAGTTGTGTGTGTTATCTTAATCTCTTTTTTGAAGTAAAATATCTTGACATGTCTCCCTTATCTGACTTTAGCAAATATGTTATTGATCAGAATAAGGCTATCTGTTCCTCATCTTTGCTGTAGTCAACACTCACATCACAGTTGATGATTTATGAGGATCATAAAAACCATCATCTTTTGCCTTTTCAGATCTTTGTTCTTGCTCCTGCATTCTCCTGTCATCTCTAATGCCAATAGAAAAGTGCTCATGCAGCATTGGCATGATGAACCTTGGTACTGAACTTTTTTTTTAAAGAAGGGACTGCTCAAGAAAATGACAGAAACCCAGCAGTAGCAGCACCCAAACTGGGGGCCAAGTTGGATAACAGCAGGCAGTCTTAGTCAATCCAAACGGCAGATGCACCTGAACAGAAATCTAGTTTTGACTCATGAATGACAACATACTGTTGCACCAGTCCTTGCTAGGAACACAGGAAGATGTCCAAAGAAAAGCAAGAAGTATTTGAACAAAGAGGTCCAACATAAAGAAGCTGTTGTACTACTACTTAAACTGGCCATTTATACAGCAGTAAGTGAATGTTATCAGTACTAGTGAACCATTAAAAACAAACAAAACAAACTTTTGGGCTATTCCTTAAATTCTGATATTTATCTTGTGAGATAACTTGAGAGTTACTCTTTTGTTGAATTCTGTTGCATTATTTTGCCAGTTGAACTTTGCATAGGAGACTTTAAGGTGTTCTTTATTATGTAGTCTTTATTTTAGTTGTATTTAGAGAAATTATTGAAGGTTTGAGAATGCCACAGTTGTGGAAGCAAAAGAAGAGCCAAGAGTAGAGTCTAGGTAGACCTAGTGAAGAGAAACTTGTAAAAAGCATTTCAAAATTTAGCATACAATCAAAAAGCTTCTGTACAAAAATATATTCTTTTGAGGTGTATAAGAAAATTTGGACAAAACTGGTTGCTTTTATAAATGATACAAATGCACTTTCTGTGCTGAGGTATTGCAGTACCTACTGAACATCACTGCGATCAAAGATGCATCCACTCTGAATAAAACATACACCTTGAACAAGTTTCTTCTTCTCCCTAGAGGCATTTAAAATCATTTGAAGGGAACGCATTTAGAGCATCATCTTGTATTTCCAAACATGGTCTAAACTAGTATAGGTATTTAAATTATTTTTCCCATAAAAGACCAAGAAAGAGATAACTTGAAAGAGAAAAAAAAAACAGAAAAAATGTGTTTAGATTTGTCATTATTGTGACATATAAACACAATCAGAAGGCAAGTGAATTAGCAAAATGCACATTTGCACTCTAAATATGCATTTGCATAAATAAAAATGCCCAAACATAAATTGACCCTTCCCCTCCAAAAAAACCCACCACCTCAAAAAAACATACAAGATAGAAGCTACTTGAGAAGCAGCTTTATAACAATTCATGGATTTTTAAAGTCAAAGCATAAACAAACCCTCCCCTCAAGCCATTACAGAAAAATCTGGCTGAATAAGTTAATTTCATGTTTAGATGACAACAAAGGCTTCACAAACACCACGTCACACTGATTTGTGCAGCCTGTGCTGAAGCGCAGCCTAGCCAAAGCTACCACTGCTGAGAACATCCAGTCCAAGAATGAAGAATGGAGGAGACATCTGCATCTGCAGTAATTTCACAGGAGGTTTTCTGACAATTTAATATACTTGCAGCACATTTGATTTGAGTAACTACTCTTGGCTCTTCTTTTGCTTCCACCCACTTGCAGGTACATTTGATTTGAATAAGCAAACTAGAGGTCTTACCTTCTTTATTAGTTCCCATTTTTCCTTAGTTTAAACAGCACAGAAATCATTTATCATACAGATCGCTCTGCAATTGTGTGGAATCTTAGAGAGAGGCTATTACTTTCTTAACTCACTTTTCTCACCAAGATTTTGTTATCTAAATGATATCAAGGAAAGATAAATCTAAACTAAGATCCGAACTCATTTGATTAAATGGTTAACAATACATTGAACTTTTAAAACCAGCTATTGCTCAAGAAAACATTGACTGATACTAAGATTTTATTAATATTCCTTTAAAATATAATCATCGTACATGAGAGACACCTTATTTTATCTACAACATAAAATTTATACTCCATTTATATTTCAAAATTACACTCCAATAATTTATACTTCAAGAGGAAATTAGTCAGATCACTGAAAGACACATAGGAAAAGCCATTTGTGCAGATAAGGATTTTTTCATTTAAGTGATCACAAAAATGACAGCCACTGAACTGTCTTTGTACACATCAGGAATTATCACAGGCATGTTCAATCATGCTCTGCAATACTGAACAATATACTCATTTTTATATGAACCAATAAGATCTATGTCTTGTGTTTAGTACTCATTTTAGAAGGTACTAAAACAGAGCCAATCATTGTACATAAGATGAAGTGATATTTTAGGAAGAAAATGTGATGAAATGGTAACAAAAAAGGGCCTTTACTACCCACAATGTGATAAGAAAAATACTTCAACAATAAGTGAGATAACAATTTGTCAAAACTAAATTATAAGAGCTGTTGAACTGGAACCTAATATATGGTTGATAGTAAATGTGATGATGTTTAGGAAAATAGTGTCTGCTATTAAACTGTTGGAGATATGTCAGAAATTTCATTGTATATTCAACATTATTGTATGAATGCAGATAAAGGAAATAAACTGCAGAATTTTCCAAAGTTTACTAAGATTTCTTGCCTACTCCTGCTTCAGTTTGTTACGCCAACTCAGTATAACCTTAGTAAACTTTTGACTGATTGAACTCTTTCAACCAGACTTGACAGAACAATAAAAACCCCAAATGAGAATCAAATTCCCACAGGCTTTGTAGAGACAGAGCAAGTCCCTGCAGTGGGAAATGCAAGAAGAATGCAGCCATCACACGTGGTTTGGCAACAGACATGGGCCGTAAGGACACAGTGATCCACAAGAGCAGAGCCACTCTTTTCCTCTGTCCAGTGGCAGAAGTTACAAGCTTGAGGAACAGCTAGAGTTCAGTGAAGAGAAGGGAGGGAAGAAACCCTAGAGGATGTAGAGCACATACCCATAGGAAATGGGACGTTATTAGTTTAACTGCTTTTGAAACAATGTTCTGTCTGCTAACATATGAATAAACTACAAATGACCTTGAGAAAGAATGCTTTAGGGAAGCAGCAGACATGGCATTCAAGTGTAAAGATATCCCATAAGAGCTTCATATATCCAGAAGCAACACAATTTTTTACTGCTTCCAGCAATGGAGGAAGAAGAACACATTAACAGGGAAAAATTAGTAAAACTTCAGAGAAACTAATTTATATTGCTATTTCATTTGCTATAGCCTCTCACTGTAATTATTCACTCTGATCTTCTGCAACTAGAAGTTTAGACTGAGGAATACGCAAAGATAAAAAGGCAGTTTAAAAAGAGCAAGGGAAAATCATATGCACACTAGCAAAACACACGTTCTGAGTAAAGGAAAACTATTCATTTACAGAGAAGAATCTTACACTATAAACTACTTTGACTTGAAAAACTGATTTCATATCAAGCTGAGAATGTACAGGTTTACCATCTTCAGTGTTATAATTACAGAACAAAGAAAGATCACAATCAATGCTGAAAGCAAGTACAAGACTTTTAAAATTAGTATTTCTAAAAACACATCTTCTGAAATTTTAAAAGCTTCCTTCCAAATTATTATTCTCCTCAGTTAAGCAAGGGAAGAACCAATTTGGGAGAGGGTGATTAACATTGGTACACAAACAAAAAATTCATTCCTGAGCTGAACTTGCCAAAAAATCATCAGCTGAGATAATTGGTAGATACTTACCAACTTTCTACTGTCAGTTATACCAATGCCAAATATACCAGTAATTTGAATATTTGATAATATAGGAATTGATCCACTAATTCTAAACATCCTTGTAAACACACAGTCATCTATTACAGTTTTATCACAATAAATTGGTACTCTTGATTACATTAGATCACATCCCATTGTCTGAACAGTCATGCATTTCAATATTATACAGAAAAATAATTGAAGGAAACTTTCTCCACTTTGCAAATTCGTTGATGTTATTAATAAATGCAGAATATACTTTGAAGGAATCTCATTTCCCTATTCAGTTTGAAAGGATTTTATTGCTTTAATAGAAGTCTGATTTTTTTCCCATCAGGTAGAAGCAAATATTCAGAATCTATTATTATCAATTGGAACATTTTATGGTAAGTCTTTTTACCATATTTTCGTAAGGGATAGCTTGCAGACTGATTGCAAGCAACGTCACACATATATTGTTTGCTTTTGCAGCAGCAGCATGGCTGACATATATCTAGAGAAAGTCTATCCCAAACTGATTGTCTGCCATTTAAATTGTTTCTCTACTGTAATCCCCTCATCATTCACTTGCTTTCCCTTAATTATTTCGCTAACTTTTTTAGCTCTTACTTCCCTCCCAGCATACAAAGGGAACTGAAACAACCTGCACACCTAGCAGACAGACCCAAATCTCTCCCTATCACAATTGTTCCCTCATTGATTACTCTTTAGTGATATATATGTGACATATACGTATAAAAGCCACTATTTAACAATAATTTTTGTACTTAAAGTTATATATACACTACAGACCATTACATCATCAATAGGTAAAATTGAATTACTAGAGACAGATTTTCATTCAATTGGGGTCCTGAACTAACAAACATTCAAGAAATTTTCAAACATTCATTAAAATCTCTCTTTTTAAGAAAAGCTGAATCAAATCACAGCTCAAGACCTGAATTGACAGCAGCATCACATCTGAATGAATCATGGTAACAGGGGCAAGACTAGGATTAGCTATTATTGCAACTGCTAAGAAGATCCTTAACCCTACTAGTGGCTATCTCCCACTAGGCAGAGGAGCAAGCAGAGCCTCAACCTGGTACCAGACCCTATTACCAAGCATAACCATGTCAATGTCATCATGGTTCAAAATATACTAAGTCTGAGGGATGGAGTTGTAACTCTCTCTTCAGTCCCCAGCTTTAAACTTCCTGCTTCCGAAACAGAGGCTAACCTGCTTGTGTATCAAGGATCCAAGAACCATCTCTGATGTGGCAAAGCTCGTGACCCTAGCTCAGATTTCACTAAAAATTGTTAAATAGTGAGAAAAACTGTAGGAATGTTTGGAGAAAAGTAAGTTAAAACTCCAGACAGGTTAAATTGAGAGAGATGGGGATCATCAACAGCTAAAAGATTCAGAAGGAAAAGCACCAACAGGATGTAATATAAAATAATTTAAAAATAAATTAATGAGTTGTGAAACATCTGGCCAAATTGTCAGCTTCAGAGCTAGTGGCAGAGAGCAACTCAGGAATGGTGAGGACACTGGAGAGAGCCCTTCCCTTGCTGACCCAGACGTGTGAGGAAAGCCTCTCTGGTAGTGATGGTGAACATACAAATGCTTAACTCAACAGCTCATTAATCCTTGACTATTTTTTATGTGCATGTATGTACCAGTGAATAGTTACTTTATACATTGAAGTTGTATATATCCTGCCTGCACAATCTCTGCACTCACGCTGCCAAGGCAAGCTGCTCCAGTGCTCGCACAATCCACGCAGAGCTCTCCAGGGTGCTGAACTGGGGAAGCCTCGGGGAGCAAAGTGACCTCCGGGGAGCCCGCAGCTCGCACGACAGTGGCTGATGAGACCTGGGCGAGGCCAGGAGCAAGAGCAGCCAAGCCCCCACACACCTACAAAAGAAACCCCTGGGAAGCACTAGCGACCAAGCCAGTGCTCTTTAATGTATTTATAAATGATTCGGATGCAGGAGTTGAATGTACAGTAAGTTTGCCAATGATACTAAACTAGGTGGAGGTGTGGACTTCCTTGAGGGTAGAAGGGCCTTATAGAGAGATCTAGATCAACCAGAGATCTGGGCAATCATCAGCCATATAAAATATAACAAGAGCAAGTGCAGAATTCTCCATCTGGGATGGTGTAATCCTGGTTATATGTACAAAATGGGGGATGTGAGGCTGGAGAGTAGTCGTGTGGAAAGAGATCGGGGGGTCTGGATTGATGGCAAGTTGTGAGTCAGCAGTGTGCCCCGGCAGCCAAAAGGGCCAATCATGCCCTGGGGTGCATCAAGCACAGCATAGCTAGCCAGTCGAGGGAGGTGATTGTCCCATTTTGAGTACTGTGTGCAGTTTGGGGGGCCTCAGTATAAGAAGGACATCAAACTATTAGTGTGTCCAGAGGAGGGAGATCAAGATGGTGAAAGATCTTGAGGGCAAGACTTACAAAGAGCAGCTGAGGTCACTTGGTTTGTTCAGCTTGGAGAAGAGAAGGCTGAGGGGCGACCTCACTGCAGTCTACAGCTTCCTCAAGGGGGGCAGTGGAGAAGGAGGTCCTGATCTCCTCTCCCTGGTGACCAGTGATAGCAAACAACAAAATTGAATGCAGATGCATCAGAGGAAGTTCAGACGGGATATTAGGAAAAGGTTTTATATTGAAAGGGTGGTCAGTCACTGGAACAGACTCTTCAGAGAAGTGGTCACAGCACCAACCCTGTCAGAGTTCAAGGAGCATCTGGACAATGAATTAGTTTTAGGTAGCTGTGTGAGGAGCAAGAAGTTGAACTCGATGATCCATATAGGTCCTTTCCAACTTGTGATATTCTATGATTCTATCTTAAGACGTGTGAACACAGTAGCCTAAAAGTGGGGTGGCAGCACTGCCTGCTTAAATTAACGCTCACTTCAACCTATTATATCAATAGAAGGAATGCTAATATATCCAATATGTTTAGAATCAAGTTCAAATACATGAACAAACTAATTGGAAAAAAAAAAAAAAGCACCATGTTTCCACTGCTGTGTGAGAGTGAACAAGATATATCTAAGCAAATTGTCAGCAAATGAACATTGGAACAATGCACAGAGAGGCAAGCACAGAAATCACCAAGAAATTATTCATGTCTCCATCCCTCTCAATTCACTCTTCCTAGTCAGTGCCCCCCCCAACTCCCTCTTAAAAAATCAATACTGAAGACTGAATATGATCAAGACCAAAGTTTCATATTGGGAGAGTTAGAAACACCATATATAAATAGACATGTATGAAATACTATGGCAGTACAAGTCATGCTATCTTTCCCAAACAAAACAAAGAAATAGCTTTAAAGAAAATCAATATGGCAGGTAAAGTCAGTCACTCAACAGCTTAAGTTTGTCAGAATATACCAAGGCAAGAAAAACAAGTTACTTTCATAAGATTCAGCTAATAGTTAGGTATCTCTATTAGGCAGCAAGACCAAAGGTGCCCTGATTTTTGTTCAGTAAAACAGGTATAGATAGCAGCCAGCTATATGTAGAGTTCCATATATATATGTCAATAAAGTCCTTACAGACTAAAGAGTTTTCTATTATTTTCCTAGATTAATAAGTTAATCGTCACAAAGAATTACCTATTGCTTAACCAGTTTCACACAATTAAACAGTCTTCTAAATAGACATTCCCAAGAGCATCTAACTTGAGTCTTTGCTGCTGACTCTGAAGCTGGGACCTCCTCTCCATCTTACACACCTCAGAAATCTCTGAGTGAGGGAAAAGCACACCGCAAAAAAAACATTTCCTATGAGAATTTTATGCTAACTCATCTTGTAATATGGGAAAGAGCAGATCTCGAAGAAATCCAAAGAGCCTGCAAGGAGGAGTCTTAAGAAGGGATGTTGAGTGCAATGCAGGCTATGGACCTAGGAACTGACAGTATAATACGTATTTTAAGAGACCAGTAACACAAATTTTTAGTCTACGTAGAACACATACAGTTCAAATTGTTACAGAAAAGTCTCACTGACACAATTTTTTTCTACAGAAAATAAAATATAACTCTGTCTCTACCTCTCTGTTTTGGTGCTTTTCTCACCCTTCCAGGGCTCCTTTAGCCCATAAAGCAGAGAGTTTTAGCCCTCAGAAACAAGACTGGGGGTTGTGACAAGGCATCACATTTCTGAGGTCTCTTCCAGAAGGAATATGGTATACACTGTCTATGGAAGGGATTTCCTCCTCCTCAGCCCTAAGACTGCTTAGGTTTATCTTCATACCTTTTCTCAGAAATTCTGCATCCTTCTCCGGGCACCCAGGGCAGCATGGCCTCCCCCAGCCTCTAGGACACCCCAGTCTGGGATTTAAGCAATGATTGTGGCTGTCACACCATTAGCACAGATGGTATCACACAGTCCCAGCTCACCCCATCAAGGCAAGTCACCCCCAGGCAGCCAGGGCAGCCAGCACCACACATACAAGGCCCAGGCCCCACAAGCCCCAGACCCCGCACCCCAGAGCACTGGGGGGTCAGGGAGGTTCTGCTAGTGATTGCAAAATAATATAACATTTGCTGGGCTATGCATGAATGCTTCAATTCTCTTTTCAGGGGTACTACGGCTTTCCTGCAATGTCGGTGTTAGAACTTGCTAGCACTGTCCACAGACATTATCCTGCAGGCTGTCACAGTCAACACCTTTCTTAAGGTGTGCTCTAAAGGTTATTTCTTACTAAACCTTTCCACTAAAAATAAATAATCCTGGACTAACCATGTTTACAGAAGCCTTGCAAAAGGAACAGGAAATGAAGTTTTCTCCTTGGAGGCAGAGACCAGAAGTGAATTTGTTGGAACATAGATACACTAGGCACAGGATCTCCTCAAATGGGTCAGGAGTACAGCTTCTGTGTCATTTTTAGCATTTCCAATATCTTTAAGAACTATTTAATGGGTATATATTTTTTACAGTTCAAGGTTCTAACACAAGTGGACTTACAAGCTGTAACTAGTATCCTCCAAGGATTTTAAGACACTATTTTAATATTTGAGGGCATTAAAACATACAAGTGTCACTGAATACAGCTTATGACGACAAGGTTAGGGACTGAAAGCTGTTTTTGGTGGCAAGGTCAGGGAGAAAATGTATTGCTGAGTTTAAACTGATGTTTTCTGACCTGAGAGTAAATGCAATACCCTTTTACCACACAGTACCTTGTGGAAAATTGTTACAAGCTATATGGCTACATGAACGCCCATCACCACAAACCAATTTTGAAACTGATCTGCAACAAATCTCAAATTACAGATTAATAGATATTCCTAAAAAAACCCCAACCCCACAGACAACAACCTCCCCCCCGAAAAAAAACCCAAAAACCAAAACCAGAGTAAGCTAAATAAAAACTTGTAGTACTAGTTAGGTGATAAGCAAAGAATTTTAGGAATTCCAAAGGCATGTTATTTTCAAAGGTCTGCATAAAATAATTTGCAAAAAGAGTCCAGGAGGCTATGGTGAAAATTTTGTAAAATAGGGCTCATAACAATGAATCTGTAACAAAAGATATGTGACAGACACCGACTAAAACTTTTAAATTACTTTCAATGCACTTCTGTATTGGATGCCCCTGGCAAGACGCTGACAGCGGGGGCTCTGCAGGGCCTGCCCCTGTGTGGGGCGGCTGGGGCTGCCCTGCACTAGACACAGCCGGTTCCAGCCGGCTCCAAGGGCCCCACCGCAGGGCCCAGCTGAGCCCCTCAGCCACGGGCGGGCGCCTCAGGGAAAGCCTGGGTAAGGAAGGGCAAAGCACTGCCCGGCAGCCAGGGCTGAGGGAAATGGGGTGAGAAACAGCCCTGCGAGCCCTGAGGGCAGAGCGGGAGGAGGGCAGGAGGTGCTCCAGGCACTGCCCCCGCAGAGAGAGGTGCCCCTGTGGTCCTTTCCAGACCCACCCCAGAGCAGGGAAAGGTGTGAGGAGGAAGGAGTGACAGAGAGGAGCTGTTGTGCTGACTGCAGACCTCATTCCTCATCCTCCTGCACTGCTGGTGGGGAGGAGGTCAAGGAGTTGGTGTTAAAGGAGTGAAGGTGAACCTGAGAAGAAGGGAAAGTGAGGGGAATGGTGTTTTATTTTTTGTCTGTTTCTCACCATACAACTATCTTAACAAGCAGTAAATTAAATTAATTTTCCCCAAGTTGAGTCTGTTTTCGCCATGATGGCAACTAGTAAGTGATCTCCCTGTCTTTATCTTGATATACAAACTTTTTTATCTTATTTCTCCCCCTGTTAAGGAGGGGGAGTGGGAGAGTCACTGTGTGGGGTCTTGCAGATTGCCAGGACCAACCCACCATATCAACAAAGTTGACTGCAATAGTAGAGAGCAACAATGTTTTTGCATGCTGAACAAAGTATTGAAGTCCATTCTCATCACCTGGGCTACAAAAACAGTCACAACATAAATTATATAAAACTAAGTACTTAAAATTCTGACCTTTTTTCTCTCTGATCTGGAGAAAAGTGTTAAGATTTGCAATAATTCAAAGCTGATATATAACATAGCTCATTCAGGTAGCTCATTCATAAGGAGGTATCACTAATGGCTATAAAAGACCGAAACCTTTCAAATGTTCTTGACGCTAGCAAGCAATTTCCAGGAGACTGTATCTAGGGAATTTAACTACCATAACAGGAACTACTTTGATTTTAATAAATCATTTATTCAGGTAAAAAACACTCCATCCTCCCCAAAAAAAACCCAAAACAAAACAAAAACAAAAACCACCAAAAAACCCCAAACAACCAGAACCCATCAAACCAGCAGCAACATAACCTGAAGAAAGAGTAGTGCATCCCAGTGACCAAGCAAAGGGAATGGAAACCCTTTATCATCTGTGACATTGTAAGATTTAGCCATTCATCAGTGAGGTAGTTTTCCTTCCTTCTGGAAATAAAAATTAGAAGTAAAGCTATGCAGCACATGAATACATAGAGATCTAGTGGGGCAAGAGAAGTGAGGGGTGGAAATTACCCCATATGACGCATAGATACATAAAGCAGTTGAAATGAATATGTAAAAGGTAATTTACCTACTTCCTCCATAATAAAAGACTGAAAAGCCAGGAAATATTCTAGCCTTCTAATTAGTTTGGGATTTTTAAAAGATCTTTTTTTTCTTAACTTCACACTGAACTTTATCAAATTCACATTTCCAAAAGACTTCTTAAAATTTCCATCAGTGAATTGAGTTACTTGGTTTAATTTTTAATTTGTAAACATTACATTTGACTTGAGTTTTAATCACAGCTTATCAAAAGTCAGAGTTCCATAATGGATCAATTGATTTAATATTGTTCAGTTATCTCTCTCTGAGGACAATAAAAATAATTTTACTCACTGGCTAAACAATAATTTTCTGCTATTGATTATAATATTTCTATTCTTAAGAAGAGGCTGAAATACTTGTCTATTTATAGCTCTTTCCCCTTTATGTACCTTGTTACTACTTTGACTATTCCTTCTTATAGGATTCCATGCGCCACAGTAAGAAAAAAAAATCAATTAATTATATAAATCAGATTAATAGCATTTCTGTAAGAAAATGAGACATGGAATGTGCAGAAGGAAGTTAATACTTTTTTTCCCCTTAAAACCAAACAAAAAACAACAACCAAAACCAGCTGCAGCCTGAGTGTTGGATAGCTTACAATGTCAGTAGGAGACAAACGCTGTTAATTTTCAGCATGTTACTGTTTAGCAATATACAATTGCCCTATCACTGGTACCAAAGGGAAGATTTCAAAAAAGGACATATATCAGCTATATTGGCAGTTGGAAAGTTGAAAAAGAAACATCACAAAGATAATTGCTAGTGACTTGAGAAGCAAATGATAGTTTTGGAGGATTTGCAAACACTTGGAAGAGTAAATGAAAAGTGGTTTTGAAAATTCCTGATGGGGATTCATCAAAATGAATTCCCCAGTTATAGAAACTATTCCCCATGATTTGATAACACTGCAAGGAAGGGACTTAGGAAAAAACCACGTCTTTAAAAGAGGAATAAAATGCTGACAGCAGAATGTATGGGACTCTGCAAGGCACTTTCAGCTTTTAGTATCTCACACACATGGGAGATAATTTAGCACAGAACATATAGCTTATTGCTTACAAAAATGTTACATTTAGAAATACACACAAATCAGAAACAAATCCAAACATTTCAAGTCTATAAACAGTCTCTAATTTTGCAACAGGCTATCTCTAATTTTGTAATGTGTTGAAAGAAAAGTGGTGATTCAAAAAAGTGTGTTTGAGCTGCTGAGACGTACTCCAGCACTGATATTTGCATCAGTCTCTAGAGGAAGAAAGCTGGTATTTGCTTCTGATCTTGAACAAGTCATATCTTTATTTTCCATTTTCAATTTATCACTTACATGCATTTGATTTACTGTTAGGATTAATTGGTACAAAGCATCTGAAACATTTATGGTAAGACGCAACAGCAAATGATGACAGATGATATCAGAAATCAAAACACCTGTAGAATCAAACCGTAATCTCTTTAAGTCTCAGAAAAAATTCAGAAGTTGTATCTGGATGACTGCTATTGCAAAACGCAACGATGTTACAACTAAAACAGATGTAGTAATAAGGGTCAGAAAGCATGATCTACATTAAGTTTCTGAACAGAACTAGACAAACTAGTACTATTCTAAATTACTTAATCTTAACAGTCTAAATGAAGACTTCTTTTAACTGTAGTCTTCAGTTACTCTTATCAATTCTTCACCCCACTAAAAGAGTAAGATTAGAAAAAAGACTTTATTCATCTCTGTGAACTTTTAGAATTAATCCAGGAAAATTAAAAAAAAAAAACCAAAACAACTCTATGGCAAGGTAAATAAATCAATCAATCTGTCTGTCTATCTATCTATTTATCGTATGTTTATCTATGTATGTATGTATGTATGTATGTATGTGTGTATGTATGTATGTATGTATCTATCTATCTATCTATCTATCTATCTATCTATCTATCTATCTATTTAATTTCTCTTTAGTAACTATGGTTGAACAAGTTACATACTTAACATTTTGAATCTTTCACTTTGAGTAGAAGAACCCAAAGACATGATTCATGGTGGATATTTCTTACATATCTTCTGATTTTGCAGTTGAGATCTAACGACTTGCTGTCTTCAAACATCTGCTGAGACCTACTGTTGTGAAAGTATCTGTTGAACTGCCTCCTTCTTTAAGCCTCCTATCTTGTTTGGTGCTAAAGGAAAAGCAGCACCTTCACTTCCCCAGCACAGGGAAGCCCTGCAACACAGTTTGCTGTTTATTCACTGACTGTAATACTGGAGATGCAAGAAACAGGAGTTGGTATTTGTGCAAAGAGTATTCAAGTGAAGGATGCTAACGTACATTTTGCTCACATTGATGGAGCTATGCTGAAGCAATGAGAATCAATCTTTTAATTCAGAACAGCTCCACCAAGATTTCGATCTCAGAATAGTGCAGATTTTTTTTTTTTTCTCCACACACAGTATTTAATTTACTCCCTGTCATTAAAGAATTATTTACAGGATAGATTTACCTTTATGTTTCAACTATGCTACAAGCTCAATGTAAAGGATGTTGACTGTATCAGTCAACTAAACACTCCTAAACAATACAGATATTTTGATATTTGTTTCATGCACTGAATTTCCTACAGTACTGACACACAGTGTAAAACTCCTAAAATAAAATAGAATTTCTAAATTTCACAATGGAAAAGGGTGTAAAGTCAGAGAAATGGATTTATGAATTTTGGGCCAACTGAGAAATAGAGATTAAGAAAAATTACAAGGAAAAACATACATTTCCGTATTTCAGATGAGAAAGTAAAAATTCCTCCAAAGCTTCAGATATATTCTGAATGACTTAACTCAGTATTCCTAAACAAGCATGTACAAGCAGTAGAACCACTGAATTATCTTCTTGCTAATGTTTTATGGCACAGTACGCCCACAAAGGCACTTAGCTGAAAAAAATAATCAATTACCCTTGTTAATTATTTTTGTTTAAGAAAGGAAGTATATACTTATGTTAGCTGTACTACTGATGTAGTACTGATGTACATCTGATGTACTGATGTACATCTACTGATGTAGTTCTACATACTTTAGTACTGAAGCTTTTTTACTGACTACAGTTTGATTATACTAATTTCATAAATTTTAAAAACTTTTACTATTGTTGTAATGATGTTTTGATAGGTTGTCCAGGTTTCTGCTAGGATAGAGTTAATTTTCACCAGAAGCTGAGACAGGACACAGCCAGGACAGGTGACCCAAAGAAGCCAAAGGGATAGTCCATACCATATGACATCATGTTCAGCATAAAAGGGGGCTAGTCGGGGACGGACGGGGCAGCTCCAGGGTGATTTGAGTGTGCAGTTGTGTATGGTAGTCTGGTCATCAGGTAAGAAACTGCACTGTGTGTCACCCATTTTATATATTCTGTTATCAGCATTGTTGTTGTTTCCCTCTCTCTTTGCTGTCCCAGTAAACTGTCCTTATCCCAACCCACGAGGTTTTGCCTTTGTTTTCTCGTTCTCCTTCCCATCCCACAGGGTAGGGGGGTGAGCGAGTGGCTGCATGGTGCTCAGCTGCCGACTGGGGCTGAACCATGACACAGGTTCTGACTTACTGGAGAGACGTGACTTTCTGCTAATTTACTCACATTGGACTTAAATAAACAGGAAGAAAATACTTAGTTCCTATGCAGCTTCACATCAAAACTAGTTATTACAAAACTGCTAGGGAAGCTATTATCAGAATATTTAAGTAAATATTTCAGAAAATACTTTAACACATACCAAGATTGTAACGAAATTTTGTCATTGGTGTTTCATAGCAGCTGGTGTTGTACATGGTCCCCTTGCAAATATTCTTCGGGGGAAAAAAAAAAAAGTGAAAGAATTTATTTTATGGTAACTGTCAAAGAATGGAGATCCACATTTGTTCTTTCACCAGCAACATGAAGGAACCATGGCACCAATGGTCCTTTCACAATGACCACTTTCTACACAATCTTCCTCCAATGAAGATACACAGGTAACATAATAAATAATACCAACTTTTAAAAAAATTAATTATAAGACCTCTCCCTAGATAAAAGAGGGAAAAAAATTCTCTTCTGTTTTCTGATTTTTCAGCTCATCTTTGTTCCCTTGCTACAATGCATGACAATGCATAAATATTTATAATCAAAATACACAAAACAGACAAAACTTCTTTCACTCACTCAGAGACTTGGAATCTTTCTCATCCTCATAACAAATCTCAGTATTCTGGTTTCTACTATGTTCATTTTGGTTAGAACAAGCAGACTATTATATAATACCACTCTCTAAATACCATCATATTAAATCATAAAGCAGTTCAGTGTTTGAAATTTCATTTAAAAAGGCATTGACCCATTCAGATCTCCTGCCAAGAACAGATCAATCAAGTTCCCTAATATGAGAGCTTTTTCACAGTTTTACTGCAGTAGACACACTGGATGTTTTAAGAGTGTAGGGGCTTCTTGCAATGTCTTAAGAGTTTTTTCTTTAAATGCCAAAGTCCTCAAACCTCTGTGTTGCCTAAGTTAACAACAATGGCAGTACCGGTACACTTCTGGAAAAAAAGAATAGCTGGCTTAAAGGTTAGTAAGATGCAAATAGATAGGCCTTGAAAGAAACAATTGTAGTTTCATTTTTGCCCCCTCAAATCGAGTTCTGAATGTTAGATTAAAATTCAGCAATCCCTACTCCTATTGGTGCAAGTGGTTTAAAAAAAAAGAAAGAAGCCTCTACAGTATACTCTGTCATGCTCTTTCAAGAGACAGATTTTATTGATTTAATTTAAAGTAACAGCTGAGGTGCTGCAGTCAGACCCTCTGTCACTCTCTACCCCTTGAAGCAATGAGGTTCCAAGTCCGAGGCACAAAGTGGGGTTTATTAGGGTAAGGCACACATTAAGTAGATAACAATTACACCATCCTGTGACTGGGGACTCTTCTGCTTCTATTCCACATTCCTTATAATCTACCTAGTAGGTATCACTCAGTTCCCAGGAAATTATCCTTACATGGTGTCCCAAGTAAGGGGAGATGTCCAAAATACAGGTTGGCCATTCCTCAGGAGCGCTCGATTGGGGCTCTCAGGGAGCGGTGTACATGCCCTTCCTCAGCAGTCTCTGTGGTCATCACCCAGCAGCGTCATGTCACTGTTGTTAGGCAGGCTTGGGCCCAGCACAATGAGAGGTCAGACACCCAACCAAAGCACTATGGCTCAGTCTGGATTGTCTCTCCACATGAGGTAATCTCTCAAATAGTGACAGGGCAAAGGTAGAACTCAACATCTATTTAGGTATCTAACACTGTAAATGCTTTTACAGATTTTGGCCTAAGTGCCCATCCAGATCTTGAATTTCTTAAGTGGAAAAAGAAAATGATACTTGGAGTTCAGATTTGGAACCACTTCTACTATTGTTCAAAATGATCGGATGGTAATCAGCTGTATGAACTCCATATGCATTTTTCCCCATTCTCAAGCTTGGATAGCAAACAAGGGGGGTTTTTTTGTGTTCTATTACAAGGAAATTGCAAAGAAGCTTTCATGTTAAGCAGATAAGAAAGAATTAGAAGCAAATCAGTAGCAAGTCTACCTGACATTACCAAAGGTGTAGCACAAAGAAATGAAAGGATATAATTTGTGGTGCCTATCACATTTTATGAAGTGCCCTACTTACCTGTTGACACACTACTGAATGAATTATATCAAAATTAGCAAATTTATTCCTCTTCTCCAAAAATAAGCAGCAAGGTACTTAATCTGCTGGGGAAAAGAAGTGTCAAGCCTATCTTGCCTTTCCAAACAGAAAAGCAACTTAGAACTAAGTTTCATTGTCTTGTAAAAAAAAAATTAAATTGAAAGATCAGGATACACCATAGTAAAAAGGAAAAATTCCAGTATCACCAGATTCATAAGGTGCTTTAAATACACGCTAAACTTTTATATTTGAAAAAAACTAAAGGGTGACCAATCGATACTTGATTTTGTATAGGGTATTAATTTTGTACAAGAACAGTTTTAAATATGCCTAAAATCAGGTTCAAAACAGTTGACACTTATATACTTGAGTAATAAAATTATTCCTACAGGAATTTTCATCAAATAATTAAATCATTTTGGCAAGCGTCATGTGGGTCTTTGAGTATTTCAGAGCCTCAGGCTGCTAAACATAATTTTTTGAAAGCATTAGCAATTAATTGAACTTAGACTTATGCCTTGTTTTTCCACTCCTCAGTTTGATAAAAGGTCTATTACCAAGTTCTACCTCAAACATTCTCTTTATTTAAACTGAGGAAGCATTCCTATGGGAATTGCTTTATTGGCTGTAGAAGTGTAGAAGGGTAGAGGTACTAATACCATTCAGGTTTCATTCAAATCAGCCTTATCTGATCTCATCAAAACTTCTGCAGAAAAAACACCTACAAAGACCTTTACAAGGTAACAATGAGGATTATTAATTACTACAACTAAGAAATTACATTCTTCGCAAGTACTGAAGCATTCAAAACATTAGTCATAAGCAAGCAGCTTTAAACACAATAGTGAAGCCATCTATCAGTGACAATTTCTCCCCATATAACCCCTCTCCAGCACCCCAGAAAGCAACTTACCCTGCCTCCAGGTCTCAGGTAGTTGGACACAGCTGTCAGCAAAGCTCATCCTAGCTGGATCTAGCTGACCCCTCGTTGAGCAGAAGGTTGGACTAGAGACCTCCACAGGTCCCTTCCTACCTGAATCATTCTGTGATTCACTACTGCGGTACTACAGATGCTCCAGAGGGAGTTCAGTTTCAAAGGCCCATTCAGCCACAGTGCACTTAGGAAGTCTGAGGAAACCCAAAACCAGATTTACTTCACAAAATCCTCCTTTCGTTTGAGACCCTCAGAGCAGATAGATTTTTTCAGATTACTTCTGTAGTTATAGGAGGGATTGTATGATTGCAGAGCCATGTCCAGTACCTAATCATAACTCATCTCCCTTTACTGGTAGAGATGCCCTGATCTGCCCCTTTGCCAAAGCAACAGCTTCCAGATGTAGCACAGAAAGGTTATTTGGCTCTCCCGGGCTCCCACAGACAGGGAGTCGAGCTTATATAGCCTAAGGCTGTCACAGTAGAAATTGTGGGACAATATTTGAAAGGGAGTTTTTTTAGATTAATCATCAAGGAGGTTAAAGACAATCACTAAAAATGTTAGGAAGTGAAGTTTTTTTGTTGAGAAGTCACAATCAAGAGTTTATTAACATACCAGGCACACTAAAACGATGAAAGAATATGTTATTAAGCCATCTAAAACTCTACATGCAAAAAGAACATCTTCAATACTAAAAGTGACATTAAAATCTACAGAATGATTGTCTTTATTGTGCAATCTTAAGAAACAAAACTGAAGACATATAACAGCTGTTATAGCATGTAGCTATAGCAAGTACTGAATCCTGCTGGAGCTCTCTGCAGCATTAGGAAGTGCTTTCAGTTTCCAGAAATTTCTTGGCTGAAAGCAGTTTATTAGTCTTAACTGAAAGTTCCATTTAAACTGCATCTTGCTCTTTTGGTGCCATATTTGGTAAGTGAGTTTTGATAATGGACCTTTCAGATGAAAGTTGTATAGTGAAAAAGAAGAGCAAAAATGAATGAGAACATTCCATTGGTAGCAACAGGGTAGTTGCATTTCCCATTCACTTGGTGGTTCTATCCCTCAATCTGCCAGTCCACTTCTGAAAACCTCCCAATAAATGAAAATTGAATTTAAAAAATTGAGAACACTACACTGCATCTTTTTCACCTGTTAAATGGAATTTATGTGTTCACTTGCATGTTTCAGGTAGTAGACAAAGAAACACTTTATTTCCCCTCAGATATTTCCTTCGAAGTTAAATTTGACATTGACACTGAATGTCACAGAAAGTACACTTGTGTAAAATCTGAAAACATTATAATCCACTTCTGAAAGCCCTCCAAACAAATAAGCATTTTCCCTTTTGAAAGACAGAATTTCTGTTCACTCAGATGATCTTTTTCTTTTAAATTATATTCCCTTCACTAAGGTCATGAATTACAACAGGTAGAATTATAAATCCATGCATTCAGCAGCTGAGTGAGAGTCCATGGACCCTGCATCAGCAGATTGCATGCTTCCATCTGACAGAAAGTATGACCTTGAGTAAGTGAATTACGTCCTGATACAGTTCACTTACCCAGAGTTTTGATGTTCACGTAGAAACACCTCAGCTCGAGTACTCACTGTTCATACTGATTGTTCAGTGTTGGAAGAACTCAGCAGCTTGGGGAAAAACAGATCCTCTGACCATAGTGTAATTGGTCAGCCAAAACTCAAGAAATTAAAGATCACCTTTGGAAAATGTAGTCTTAGACTTAAGGTTCCTCAGTTTCAAAAAACATAAAGAAGGACTAGTAACTATTCTTATAAAAAGGTTTGAACTATCTCGCCCAATAAATGTGATTTTTGCTATATACTAGCAGAAACCCCCGGTCACTGCTCTGGGATTCTTGGCGCCTGGGCCTGGTCCAGGTGGCACTGACCACCCCAGCTGTCTGGTAGTGAGTGACTCAAGTCTCCCTGGAGTGAGCCAGGGCTGCATAATACTGTCTGGTGAACACCAGTTCTGCTTCCCTGGTCACTCAGAAAAAGAGGTGGATTGTCATAACAAACCCAGATTGGCCTCCAAGTTGAGGAGAAAGAAGGTGGCCATGTTTTTATTGTCAGAGGAAAGAAAGCAAGCCCCACTATGAACATCACATTCCTTCTGGCAAGGACTTGTGGTACCCCTCCACCCTTCCTCTCAAGAGAGTATCAAATGGCCAGCCTGAAAAAATATAAGTGCACTGGGAGGTTGAGTGTAACGCCAGCAAAGAAAAAAATAAGACAGCTATTAAGAGGGATGTGGGGCTTGGTTTGGAGGCTTTCACTGGGGGAATAGCTTTAAGTGTATCATCACTAACTGTTTTCTGTATTAACTAGATAATTTGGGCTATTAGACTGCTAAAAAAACCAGCTGGACTAACTATAAACTCTTGGCTCCACATATGTAATGTATTCCTTTTTGATTGTAAGATGGTTTTGAGTGTGGTGGTTCTTAACAATGAAAACTGCTAGGTGAGCATTGATGTGACCAGCATACATCTACAGAGGTCAAGACATGTAGAACAAGAGATAAAACAGTTTTATATTGGCTTAATTAAGACTGATATTGTAGCCATGCATTGGAACTCATCCTCATGTCGATAAATACTCCTCCTAATATTATCTAGCACTCTTACACCTGTTTCCTTACTGAGCTGATACCTGCAAAACCAGCATTAGCCACCTTCTTCAATGCAGCTGCCATTAGGCTATGGACAGAAATTACAGTATTGCATTATTTACCCTACATTGCCATTTCAGTGGGAATGATTTTTGAATTAGGAGTTCTCATCACAGGAGTTCTGCTAAGCTAAATGTTTAATTTTGAATGCCACAATGTTAAATTATCAAAGTCAACAATTCAGGGGATCTGCAACCATTTCTTACCTAAGTAATACGCTTAGAGATCTGCAGTGAAACCAGTACATTAAAACATTCCTGTGCAACTTGTTAATCCTTGAAAACAGCAATTATATTCTTATTTAGAATAAGCTGTGATGGTAAACAATGATAAAAGCCTAGTCAAAGCAAGCAAACCTCTTTGCAGGGATTATCCAATTAATTTATGTACTATATCTAAAGGGCAAATATTGCTAAGAAAATATACAAAATCCTAGTTTTTCATGTCAGAAATAATTTAAAACAGCTTATTTTTCAGTTAATTTATTGCTGTTCTGGTTTTCAGAAGGTTACCAAACCTCTGCATCCCAAACAGTGCTACAGTATCACATGACGTGTAAAAAAACCCCAACAATTTACTTTCCAGTCTTCCCTCAACTCCCAAATGATTGAATTACAGCATATTTGCAGCCTGTTCGTTCACAGGCAATTACATTAATTTTTGCCCACCTGAACCGTTTGCTGCAACCCCCCTAACTGCAGATTCCATTTCAGAAAAAGGAAAAAGGGTAGAAGATACCTTGTGATGTGGAAAGCACTGTAGAAGGAAAGATATAAGTCTGTGCTGCTGAATTTTAGATAACCTCAGGGATATCATTCTCAGCATAGGCTCATCAAAATTTTTCACTTTTTTTATTACTGTTTTCTAACGTGTGGATTGCAAACAAAGATAAGTAAAAGGGAAAGTTTGTGTACTGTGACTGTGATACAAAAAGTGCTTTTTGTTTGTCTATTTGTTTTAATCCATGACCTATACAATTTGACCTGCCAGACAGAATGGTAGATTCTTTTATTTAGCAGAAATTCAATCTCCAAAGATAACCAGGAAGCAGAGTACATATATTGAAAGAGACCAGTGGAGTCACACTAGACATATCTAGATTAATTAAAGTACAATAGAATAATTTCATTAAACTAAACTTCAGGAGGAAATTATTTTAATTCAGTAACCTTTCTATTATGTTCCAAGGGAAATGAATCCTATTCACGCAGCTTAATTTCAGAACTATAAACTGGTACAAAATTGTGATGTCTACTTGATTTTCGGCAGGTAAAACAATGTAAAGGCTCTGTATAACAAACATTCTGGTTGCTATAACTTTATTAAAAAATTAGAAGGGGAGAGTGAAAAATTGAGCAAAAGGTCTTTTTTAATGTTCTACTAATAAAGTATTATTAGATGTTACATCTGATTTTTGGAGTTTTCAAAAAAGATTGAGTGTTTCGTCTTTTCAAAGGAGGACTGTTGTATAACATTAGTGGGAGAGAGACAAAGAAACTGAAAAATTTCTTCACTTCCATTCAAGTATTCTGTTGTCTTTTGTTTTCATTTTTTGTATTTCAAAACTTAAATTACATATGCATTGGTTGCTTGTGTGTGTGTGTCTTAGAATATAGGAGCAGCCTCAAATACTTTCTCAAAAAAAAATATAGCATGGTTCAAATATCCTGTTGAGAGCTACATCTTTTCACCACATACTTCGGTGCCTTAATAGGGATTTATCAGTCAAAATATTTGGAGAAGGAAGGAGAGAATGGCGTTGCAAAATCAAGTTGATTAAATTGGCCAATAAGGAACACTAAAAAGAGATTATTTCTGAAATTCTACCATTATTCCAGACATGGGTGCAAAATGAATTAAGCGACTTCTTGAGTTTAGGAATCAGAGCCTGAATCTCTTCCTCTATTTGACTCCTAAATTGTTCTTTGACATACATCATCTGATTCATTGGTCCCTTCCTTTCAAGACAGAAAAGTTCCATGGCTAGGAAAAAATTGATTATGTTTCCATGCTTTTGAAAGCCAGGGGATCAAAAATCATATTTTTGAATACAATGTAGTTATCTGTCCAAACACCTGCCCATCTTTGACGGTGTGTAAAGGAGTGCAAGATGCACAAAAAAAACCCCCACAAAATGGTGAGATAATATCCCAGTGTGTGGCACCTTACTCCCTTTTCCAATGTTACATTTTATCTGAAAGCATTACCTGATAGTTCTTTAATGTAAAATACGCTAACAGTCCACGATCTATGAAGAAATCAAGACTTCTCTTCCTTCCAACTCCTCTGCCATCTAAAAGAATAATGTACTGAAACTAGTACAATGTAAGATAAATAGGAACGAGTTGGTGCAGCTTGTACTCTTAAGGAGAAAGTTTCTTAAGCGGACTACTAAAAACATCATATTAAGTGTAAGGAAAGTATCTTCTTCATTAGCTTTCCACTCAATAATGAAGTTGCTTCTGATATTGCTATAGAAATTACTCAGAGACCTAATACAATACTAGAAGAAGGAATATATTTCCTGCAATGAGGCACTGCAGTAACTACAATTACTCCATGTATGTCAGAAAACTTTAAAAATCCTTTTCAATAACAGGAAAAAACTCCCACTACGTGCTTCTCAAAGAAATCACAATGTTTTTAACCATTTCTATTTCAATTCACACTATGAAATATTTCTCACTTATCCAGAATAGGAACAATAATAATAAAAAAGAAGTTGTGCAACTGAAAATAGCAACTGATGACATGACTTAAGAATGAGAGAAAAAGCTGATCATTTTTGTAAGAGTGCTGCTGATTTTCTGTCAACTTTGAGCAACATCGAGAATTTCCAAAAATATGTTCTTTAGGGATAAGAGATGAGGAGGAAGAAGTAATTTATTTGTCTCATCCCCACATCAGATTAATGACATTTCTTAAAATGTCACAGATTTCAAAAATAAAAAATAAAAAATCACCAAACCAAGTCTTTCCTTGTAAATTCTGCTACTATGATGGCATCACAGGGTAAAGTGAGCTATAACATCATAACCTATTATCATATGGTAAAGCTACAGCTGAAATCACGATTAATGTACAATACTTTTTCTTATAAGGAATTAAGATAGCAGCAATCAGTGCTATTACAGTCTAATTTTGAATCCAAATTCAAATTAAATCACTGTCAGAAGTCTGGCAAGGTCTTCATGCATTGCTTGTAAGTCACAGAGGAGAGAAGCTTTGTTTCTGTCACATCATTTTTTTTCTGGAAGAGTTGCATTTTGTTTTCTCATTTTCCCAGCAAGTACATCATGATATTTGATATTTCATGTCAGGTTTCATCAGTATGTTGGCTCACAGCTGATGCTGACACACCCTCACATACTTTTTCTTCTGAAAAAATAATTTTTAACAGTCCCTGTTCTTGCTTCCATCTTTGAATTGCAGCTCGTTCTTTCTGAAAAAAATTATTAAGGTCACAAGACATTGTACTTAATGCCATACATAATCCTAAAATTAAAATATGTCCCTCAAAGTCTGACATACAGAAAATCTCATTGGATTGTTACAAGAAAAAACAATGTTTATCCACACTCGGAAAAATCTTCCTCAATTTGAAATCCAGGGCTTCTTTACATAGATATTTCAGCCTCATACTTGTGACTCCTACATCACAGCCTTAACTCCTTAACGAATTACTGCTGATGCACAACAGTAGAGAAGATTCTCTATTCTAATATATAAATCAAGGGAACGACCAGGTTCAATAGTTGATTTTCAGACACTTGTTTATTAGGTTAATAAGAGAACGAGTTCTTCAACTCTTTTTGGAAAGCAAACAAATAAGATCAGGTAAACAGCAAACCTAGTTAGTAGACTAACACAGAAAGCAATCCAGACAGTCTGTCACACATGGTACTGGCACCCTTCAAGTATGCATGCTGTTGCTCTTCTTGAAGGACAGATTCCACAAAAAGGCTTAAAAATCTGAAATGGAACACAAAATACCATTATAGACATGCAAGTACGAGAACTGTGTTGCCAAGCACCCTCTAACTCTATAGAACCCAAAGGCCAGGATCATAAAAGTCTCTGCTAGTAAAACTCCAGACATAAAGTTGTTCTTAGGAATGTAGCTAGAAGCAGATTTGTCAGGGGCTGAAATCTCTTTGGTTTTGACAGAATTTCAGACACCTCTGTGAACCTGTAAAAGTCAAGAAAAGTTAAGCACATGACAAGAATAAAAACACCTCTGTTTCAGTGAAGGCCAAAGCCCATAAGAAATACCTTTCTTCTGCATTTTCTCCATTTGCTTATGGTGGTGTGAGCTCTGCAGGCTGAATTCTTGTACAGGGAGCCTAGGTACCCCACTAATGGGCTAACATAACACATAACCTAAAATCAGGCCTAGGCCTACAGATACAGCAGCCATTTGTAAGGTCTGCAATGAATGTGCATAATAGCTCAACACTGCTATGAGACACTGATATCCAGAATCTAGTGTCATTACCCTTCTATTTTTACTGGGTGAAAGCAGTGCAATTGTTCTTCTCAAACTTCACTACATGCTTATGTAACCTGGTTTCTACTGTCAATCTTGATTTGCAAGATTTAAAGGCCAGAAAGTTTAAAGTCTCTGGACTTCTATTAATTAAAATAATTATTCCAAATCTCCTAAAATGTGGCAGATGACCTAACAGAGAATGGTGAGAGCAAGGAAGCAAAAAACATTATGACAGTCAGATTTTCCTATGAAAAAGGGAAACGTGATTATTATAGTGAAGTACTATGATTGAACAATCTTAAAGCAAATATAAGTCTTCTGAGTCACTGCAGCAAAGTGTAGTTTCTGGCATGGAAGTAGTTCTTACACTTTGGTAGAAAGGTTGACCAGTAAAACATAAAAAAATATTTTATATACAGTGTAGTCAGGGCAGATAATATGCCTCATTTGCCAATCTATCCCTTAAGACATTTAAAGGGTCTGAAAATATTTTCCTCCAGCACAGGACACATAGTTTACTGTATTAACAGGATGCAGCAGAGAGACTAAGCTTCACATGCCTCAAAGGACCATACCCTCCTTGTCAGAAAAGATACACACATCGAATACTCCCCAGTTCATACCAGCAATTATTTAAAATGTCAAGCTAGGTGCTATCAAAAGCAACTCCCTCATTCAACTCCTCTTCAGAATTTATTGTACAAGAAGTCAAGAAGGATCCTGATAACACCCTTGCAGGGAAACCGTTGCTCTCAAGGATGAGATGAACACCCCAACCATGTCCTGGACTGCATCAAAAATAGGGTGGCGAGCAGGTTGAGGGAGGTGATTCTCCCCCTCTACTCTGCTCTTGTGAGACCCCACCTCCAGTACTGCATCCAGCTCTGGGGTCCCCAGTATAAGAAAGACATGGGGCTGCTGGAGCAAGTCCAGAGGAGGGTCACAAAGCTGATCAGAGGGCTGGAGCACCTCTCCTACAAGGACAGGCTGAGAGAGTTGGACTTGTTCAGCCTGGAGAAGAGAACGCTCCAGGGACACCTGATCGTGGCCTCCCAGTACCTAAAGGGGCCTACAGGAAACATAGGGAGGGACTGTTTACCAGGCAGTGCAGTGATAGGACAAGGGTTTAAACTAAAAGAGGGGAGATTTAGATTAGATATTAGGAAGAAATTCTTTATTGTGAGAGTGGTGAAGTACTGGAACAAGTTGCTCGGAGATGTTGTGGAGGCCTCATCCCTGGAAGTGTTCAAGACAAGGTTTGATGGGGCTTTGAGCAACGTGGTGTAGTGTAGCGTCTCCCTGCCCGTGGCAAGGGGGTTGTAACTAGATGATCTTCCAACTCTAACCATTCTATAATTCTATGATTCTATGATGAGACTCAAGGCTATGATCCATGCTAAAAGCATCACAAACAAGTCTATACCTACTTTTATTATTCAGAGAAGACATTCTTCTTGTCAAATGTGAGGCTTCTGTAAAAAGAACCATGTGGCTCCAACACAGATAAGGTCCTGAGTACTATGAAAAATAGTGCTTTAACCTTGCTCTAAGAGAAGAGTATTTTCCCTTCCTAGGTATAAATAATTTTAACCATTTAAGTAGATTAAGAGATAAATGGGTAAACTTCAAACCTTTCATGGCAGGGGGCTTGGAACTAGATGATCCTTGTGGTCCCTTCCAAACCAAACTCTTCTATGATTCTATGATTCTGTGAAACAGGTGCTTACAGAAAGTTTGCAGGACTCATATACTACATTATTTCTTGGTTCCAACCCCCATTCAAGCAGTAAGCATACGCTTGTCTTCAGTTGCAGATGTCACTTGGCAATGAGTATTTCATGCATCAATACCAAGTTATAGCAAAAGTGCCAGAAACCTTTATTTTGCATCTCCCTTCCTACTTGATCCAGAAATCACTCATTGTAGAGAAAACAGCTGACCTACCACCACTCCATGTGTACTGAATCCAGACCTGGCAGTTAGCATCAAACGTAATGTGCCGAGCCAGCTTCAAATTTTCTTCCAAAATAATTATGCTTTTAATAACATTAGATAATGTCAATTTTTTTATTAGCACAGGAACAGAAGAAAAAAAATCAATGTTCCCTATTCTCCCCTCTGGATGTTAAGCATCTATTCAGAATCTATTCAGATGCTATTCTAAAATTTTAAGATAGTAGTGCCTGATGTGAGTCTTCATACCATACAAATTAGCAAGCAAACATGGGAATCCAGGCATTTGGCCAGCCATAGCCACATGTAAATTCTTGATCTGTAATTGCAATCAAGACATTTTCATGCGTATAATTATATACATACAAATAGCACTGAAAATCATTCACGTTACCTGTGTCTAAAATATTATCAAATCTCACAAATCAGGCTTACTGACATCTGGTCATTAAAGTAGATGTTCTAACAGAAACTTGGCAGAGTCAAGTGATTTAACAAATTTCTACTATGTGGGGTCTATAGTAAGATAAAATGCCCTTAAAGAATCAAAAGGCACTATGCCATTTAGTGATGATGCATCTCAAATGAGATTTAAATGTAAGTCTTACAGATCCTTTTGTTGCTAAAACCCCCACATCATTACTTTCAGAAGTTACAAAGCTTTGGTTCCCTGCATGAACTCCCTCTGTTCCATTAATTTACGTTTGTATAAATTTTCCTCTGCTTTTCAATTACATGTAACACTCCTTGCTGTGCTTAAAAGCCTGTGTAACGTTGCAGTCAGCAGTTACACTCCTCCAGTGTCAGAGACAGCTGTCCTTCAGAGGTACATGAAATGGTATTTGCCTGCAACAGCATTAGGATCATTTGGGAGGCAAAGCACTAAAATGTATTGCTATCCTCCTTTCACAATTTATGAGAGACATATTTCCACATTTACATTACCTCAAATCGTATTCCTTACTTATTTACTCATTGTACACCTTACTTGTATCTTTAAAAGGAAAAATGTGCAGACACAATACAATATTCAAGAAATTCAATACAACAATGAGTAGTTAGTGTTTCTCAATAGTTTTCAGAATGTGCTGCTTTAGAAAATAATAAACAACTGTATCTGGAAATACCATTTTTCCCCATGTTTATTAAAAACTTCCATACTAATTTTCTGAGCTATTTAAATTTAATCTTTTCTACTCAGTCATGCTTCGTGGGAAAGGAAAAACTAATTTAGAAGAAGGGAAAGGAGCAATGATTATTTCCAGTAGTCCCCCTGGAGGTGAAGAAATGTATACAGCATCACCTGAGTAGGTGGATGATACTGTGACTGAGGTAAATCAGTGGCACCTGCTAGCTGAGGAGGATACCTAAGTAACAGTTCTCCACTTGCACTGGATTCAGTTCTTGGCACTAGCTGGAATTTCTATCTGATATGGATGTACTCTCATGAACTTCGGGGGACTAGTAGGAAAAATATTTCAGTTACAGGTTCTGCTCTTACATATTTAATGTGGGAAATGCTAAATTATCTGAGAAAAGCAAAAGACAATTTAGATATAACGAAGAAGACTTAGCTGGGTTGCTTTCTCACTTAACTAATCTTGGAACACTTGGGCAATAAATTACCCATGAACGTGAGCCTTTCTTCCTTAATTGTAAATACTTGTGGGATGGCTAACATCATTACCCTGCCCTTTCCCTTCCTTGCCTCGCGCCATATGAGAGCTGTGTGGAGAAGTGTTTTATTATCCTTGTTGGAACTTTAAGTTGGGATTGAGCTTTTCTGTGTCTGCAGAGTAGACAGTTACATGTGAATTCATCCCTACAGACTTATGGAGAGAAATTGCTGTTGCTAAAATAGGAAGAATCATATTACAACGCTATTTGTCCCACAGACTCCAAAGAAAGCCTCTAATAATCAGCTCAGATGTAGACAACTAACATTTCATCTGACAAATCCCACCATAAAAATCAAATCATATTCTCTGATTTATTACAGGATCACAGGATCACAGAATCACAGAATCATAGAGGTTGGAAGGGACATTGAAAGATCATCTAGTCCAACCCCCCTGCCAAGGCAGGACCACCTAGAGTACATCACACAGGAACATGTCCTGTGTCCTGTGTCCACGTTCCTTTATTTAAGGAATGTCTTCTTTCACCTACTTCCAGTTTCTATTACCAGACAACTGGATCCATTTAAAAGAGGAGTGTTTAACTTTGACATGTTTCTGTTTGGCTTGTGCATAAACCTGTCAATAGCATTCCCAGAGCAACAGCACCTGTATTCCTAACACTGTCCAAAAATACACATATACGTTCCCTCAATGGAGATATGTGTCTTGTTTTCCCCAAAGACCTCAAGAAGAAGATAATATTTTTGGTAGGTAATCACAAGTAATCTCAAGGCAAAATTCATATAGTTTCTGTTCTTGATAATGTATGGATATAGGACAGCTTGCGTACCTTATTGCTCTATTTTTGCACCATATAGAGTAAAAGCACAGGGGCCTGTCTTAAATATCTTTTCATCCCCTTTCCCCAGCAAAACTCCAATACATGTATAACCAGTTATACTGCAACTATTGTATGTAGCTGTTTCTTTAAGGCTAAAATCCTGCATTAAGTCATTGGGTGTTTTCAAAATAACCTCCTTAAAATGAAAAGTCACATATGTTTCATTCTCAACCATAAACAACCAAGTGAACTGGTGGTTCTCCTGTGGCCACAATACAGAGTTCTGTACTTAATGTATAAGATTTTCAGCTTTTCTGGGTCATTTTCTTGATTGTAACACATAAGTAGGCAGCAAAACTATGCCAGAAGTCTTCAATTCCAAAGTATGGGAAGAGGAATTCTCTGGAATGTTTATGATGGAACACCTTCATGGCTTGTGCTTTTCTCATGACAAACATTCCTCAGTCACTTAAAGATCTTAGCCAAAAACTTGTTTACCTATATTCTGACTTTTTGACAAAGTGGACCTAACCACTTGGGTGGGTCATTTATCTTGTTCAAAACATCCAAATGAATTCTCACTATGAGCCATTTATGTGTCCTTTCCATAGAATCATAGAATCATAGAATGGTTTGGGTTGGAAGGGACAACAAAGATCAACTAGTTCCAACCCCCCTGCCATGGGCAGGGACACCCTACACTAGACCAGGTTGCGCAACGTCCCATCCAACACGGCCTTGAACACTTCCAGGGATGGGACATCCACAACTTCTCTGGGCAACCTGTTCCAGTGCCTCACCACACTCATAGCAAAGAATTTCCTCCTAACACCCAATCTAAATCCCCCCTCTTTTAGTTCAAACCCATTACCTCACCTCCTGTCACTACACTGCCTAAGAAACAGCCCCTTGCCAGCTTTTTCTATAGGTCCCCTTTAGGTATTGGAAGGCCATGATTAGGTCTTCCCCGAGCCTTCTCTCCTCCAGGCTGAACAACTCCAGCTCCCGCAGTCTGACCTCGTAGGAGAGGTGCTCCAGCCCTCTCATCAACTTTGTGGCCCTCCTCTGGACTTGCTCCAGCAGCTCCATGTCTTTCCTGTACTGAAGGCTCCAGAGCTGGATGCAGTACTGGAGGTGGGGTCTTACAGGAGCAAAGTAGAGGGGCAGAATCACCTCCCTTGACCTGCTGACCACACTGTTTCTGATGCAGCTCAGGACAGGGTTGGCTTTCTGGGCTGCCAGCGCACACTGCCGGCTCATGTTGAGTTTTTCCTTACCTTGCACTTGGCCCTGTTGAACTTCATGCAGCTTTCAGAGGCCCAGCTCTCAAGCCTGTCAAGGTCCCTCTGAATGGCATCCCTCTCCCTTCAGCATGTCAACTGCACCACACAGCTCGGTGTTTTCAGCAAACTTGCTGAGAGTGCACTCGATCCCACTGTCCAGGTCACTGACAAAGATGTTAAACAATGCCAGTCCCAGTACCGACCTCTGAGGAACTCCACTCATCACTGATGTTCACTTGGACATCCAGCCATTGACCACTACTCTTTGAGTGTGGTCATTCAGCCAATTCCTTATACATCGAGTGGTCCACCTGTCAAATCCATGTCTCTCCAGTTTAGAGACAAGGGTGTCGTGCGGGACAGTGTCAAAAGCTTTGCACAAGTTCAGGTAAACAATGCCAGTTGCCCTTTCCTTGTCCACTGATGCTGTGACACCATCGTAGAAGGCCACCAAATTCGTCAGGCACTATTTGCCCTTAGTAAAGCCATGTTGACTGTCGTCAGTCACCTCCTTACTTTACATGTGCCTGAGTACAGTTTCCAGGAGGATCTGCTCCATGGTCTTGCCCGGCACAGAGGTGAGACTGACCTCTTCCTTCTTTCCCTTCTTGAAAATGGGGGTTATGTTTCTCCTTTTCCAGTTGGTGGGAACTTCATTGAATCATCACAGCTTCTCAAACATGATGGAGAATGGCTTGGTCACTTCATCTGCCAGTTCCCTCAGGACCCACAGCTGCAACTCATCAGGTCCCACGGACTTGTGCAACTCCATTAGTCCAAATAATTAAAAAAAAAAAAAATCCACTGATTTCATGGCCATTCTCTTGGGAGTAAGTCACAGCTGCTTTAAAATTACTAAGATTGCCAAGAGATCTGTTAGACTCCACCCCACCCCCCCAGCTATGTGTACTTGATTCATTTACATAGCACACAACAGTCAACTAATGAGTTAGAACTGGGCAAATGTAGACAAGCCCTTGCTTACCTGAATGATGCTTTCAACTAGACTTTCTCCCATGGCACTTGTTCATGTGTTCCTGAAAACAGAGAGTAATTAAAAAACAATTAAGCACAGAGGAGCACTGAACCGTATTACCCACTAAATGTCTCTATAATACGTATGTATTCAGATGTCACCATTTAGAGGACATCCCCTGTAAGGCATATATGGCTCTGTACCGATCCAATCCTTGATAAAGGCAATTCACTAAACAGGAAAACCAGAATGACTCATGTTTTTTATCATTGCTATGACTATAACTGATTATAATTCTTTCTCCCTGTTGCTATCTTTTCTGGAAAGAAAAAATAGTCTGAAATTGGCAACTTTGAAGCTCCCTTTAGAGATGATAGACACAGCACTACACTTTCTGTATTTGAAGGTAGCTGTTATTTAATTTTTAAGTTGAATATGGAGAAAATTACCACTTTTCACTGTGAAATAAATCAAACTAAATTTACCTTATATTCATAATAGATAATCTGCCGCATCAAAATAGCCTAGCTGCTTATTTCTTGTAATTTTGCTTTAATTCTTAGATGCTCCCATCCAAAAGTAACAAAAGACCTTGAAATTATGTGAATTATATGGGGACTTTGTGAATATCGCCAATTCCCTTTCAGTGTGCTCAGACTAGTGAAATACTAATGAGGCAGCAAGTTATACCTAACAATATATAATATCAGACTGTATCAAATGAAGGTTAAAGAAATGATGAATAAAACATCTTTGAGCTTAGTATCCTTATAATGCCTCTTGAAGTAACCATGGCCAAATACATTTAAATCTGTGCATTATTAACCAGCTGCCTCTTGGGAGCCATGGAGTGCTCATGTTCTGCACAGGATGCCATTACACATCAACTGCCTTGTATGGCACTTGGTCTTTACATCTTGTAACCTCAGAGTATAACTGGCCCTATATGAAAAGCTGTTTCTGTAATGCCAAGACATTTGTATTCCAACGCAAAGTGCCAGTTTGATACAAGAAGGGCATGTATACCATTATGTACCAGCTGCCTCATGTAGCTGTTTGCGGTTGCAAAATATAATAAAGCTCTTTATTAGAGATGCAAAATTGAGATTGGAATCTGGACAGTTTTATGCTTAAAAGAGTCCTTCTTGTAATTGCAGAGAAGCCATGGACTTCTAAGGATTCCTGTCCAGAGCAGTGACTGGAAAGGTTGTTTTTAGAGGTCTCTGCTTGCTTTGAAACAAATGCTTTCTCTTCTGGGGTCTTTATTAGATTTTGTGTGTGGTCAGGGAAACAAAATGTGCAGAGAGAGAATTAGTACACAAGGAGAAAATAAAGATAGCAGGGCAAGAAAAGACTTATGATATGGTACCCATCCCTCCCATCTAAAACATCCCCCCAGCTCAGCCAAAAAAAACCAACCCACAAACCCCAAATATCTCTTTGCTTAAGTTTGGGCAGGGACACACACATAGAATCATAGAGTTACTAAGGTTGGAAAGGACCTCCGAGATCATCAAGTCCAACCATCAACCTAATACCACCATGCCTGCTAGACCATGTCCTGGAGTGCCACGTCTACACGTTTTTTGAACGTCTCCAGAGACAGCGATTCAACCACCTCTCTGGGCAGTCTGTTCCAATGCCTCACTACTCTTTCCGTGAAGAAGTTTTTCCCAATATCCAACCTAAACTTCCCCTGACGCAACTTGAGACTCAGTTATTTTGAAGTGTTTTTCTTTAGCTGAAGTCATTTTCAAGGTGCACCTCTTAATTCCACACAAGTCCCATTGTATTTCACGCCGTTGTCAAAATTTTCAGTCATTTATAAGACATAACATACAAAACAGCATGACAATCAGGAAGAAGAATGAATAGAATGAATGTGTGAAAATTCAAAATAGGTAGGAAGGGACTAAATGTCACTGAATTATAAATTATGAAGACATTACATTATAACTCTTAATGCCAAATTTAGGTCATACTCCACCATGTGGTGTCATACATTTTCAGCATCTGGTCATTCCTCATTTTATTACAAGTATTCATGATGTAATCCATAATACACAAATTCATAATTATTTGACAGGGCTATGTGAAGGCTAAACTGATGTAGTGGATCTGTTTAGAATATAGAAATAAACATAATTTTGCAAGAACACTGGGGTTCTGGAAGTCTATCAGCTTTTCAGATTTATAAATGGGCACTTACATTTTACTATCAGCTGCCTGATCTTTTTTGATGATGATGGATGACACATAGGACATGATCACAAGGAGTGTAGTTACAACATTATTCACATACTGATAGCAGCTATCATTTAGAAAAGGAAAGATGTTCTACAAGATGATTTTTGAATCTTTCAGGTACCAATATTATTATATGTTGTCTTAATGTACTACGAGAAGTATTTGTATGGTACATATGAGGTGTTAAGACTTCCCTGAATTGATCACATTGTGATTTCTTGCATGAAGCAATACAGTTCAGTATAAAGCTTACAGATTCAGGTCAAAGAGTAAGAAACCAATCTCCTCAAGGTTAGCAACAGAACATCTTCTCGTGAGTATTCATGGGTTTCAACTGGTAAAACACTGAAGCAGTGCAAAAAGGAAAAAAAAAAGATTTTTTTGTCAATATTGCAGTACTCAAATAAATTTTAAGCCTGGAAAGAAAGGAAGTTTAACATGTTCTGCAACAAAAAGCTCTCTTATGCCAAAATAGATTAAACTGTGTAACAAAAGTGTCGTGGTTTAACCCCAGACGGCAACTAAGCAACACACAGCCGCTCACTCGCCCTTTCCCCCCGCAAAGGGATGGGAAGGAGAATAGAAAAAAATCTTCATGAGTTAAAATAAAGACAGTTTAATAGGATAACAAAGTATAACAATAATAATAACAACAAATAGATATACACACATATAAAAAAAAAATATGTAAAATAATGATGAACAAATTCAATCGTTCACTACATGCAGAAAAAAACCCTATGATCAGCCTCCTGACTCACTTCCCCAGTTATATCCAGGACCTAACATTCTATGGCAGGGAACGTCCCCCTGGCCAGGCTGGGCCAGCTGCCCTGGCTGTGCTCTCCCAGCTCCTTGTGCTCCTGGCAGGGTGTGGGAACCTGAACAGTCCTTGACTTAGTGCAGGCACCACAGCTGCCCAGCAACTACTGAAAACATCAGTATGTTATTGACATTATTCTCATCCTAAAGCCAAAACACAGCACTATACCAGCTACCTAGAAGGAAAAACTAACTCTAACTCAGCCAAAACCAGGACAAAAAGTTATGCGTTGTGTTGCCCCTTGTTGAATTAAACAAGTTAATGTACTATTATAGACTTTTTTTTTTCTAATAAATGCAGAAACAAGTGCAATATGTTGGCTTGAATAACTGATCAAGACAGATTTATGACTGCCTCTGCAGTGATGATTGTTCCCTGCAATTACTTGAGGAAGATGGGACAAGCACAGAAAGTGACAGAAAGCAATCTGAAATGAAGAATACTACTTTTTTTACAACCATATTTTTAATGTGTTCAATAGGACTAATTAACTATTATGTACAGGGAGACAAATACGCAGCATCAGCTATGATTTTATATTCTATTTGCATATGCAGAAATTTGATATTCTATGTATATAAGTATTTATATACATGTCATTAGGGGACCAGGATGAAGAAGCAAGCAGATAAACAACACTTCTACAGAAATAGCTGCTACACATCATCCTTTTCTGAAACATGGTAGAATTTACCAAAAAATATGGATTACTTTACTGGAAAACGTCAATATGCCCCAATAATTTTTGGGTGGCCATTTCGAAATTTGTAAACTATATTATTCATATGGTACTGGTTTTTGTACAAAACTATGAATTTATTTCAATAACATATTCCTCAAGAGTTATGGCTCCTGGAGATTAATAGTACTACTTATACTTTATGATTATTACATTACATCTCCATTTAAGACTTGAAAAAAAAATTACTCAAGGAGTCTGTCATTTCTAGCTAAAGTAAACTCTCAAAAAATTATTTGAACCACAAAAAGTTTTCTTTTTACTCAGAAAGAACTGAAGAGATTTTTAGCAAAAGAGCTAAAATAACTGAAGCAGAAATGGCTATGACTTTTGCAAATCAGAGCACCATTTCATCTTCCCATCCCTAATTCAATCTTTGAAAGCATTTCTCAATTGCCATGCAAATATCAACTCTATCCTCAGCTGCCCTGTGACATCAGCCCACATTGTATGCAAGGTACAATTTCAAAGCAGCTTTCTCATGATTTCTTCTGTGGTACCCTCTCATTTTGGAGGATTTCTTTCTATACACTGATTCAGCTAACTCATTATCCACTCTATCATCTTTTCTCTGATGCCAGTAGAAATTTTGGGAAAAATTAGGCTGCTGAAATGTTTAGCTTAATGTTTGTGATGATGACTAATACTATCAGAGAGCCCCTATAGCCTCTTTCATTCAAATGTATCTTCCATTCTATGTTGTGATGTATCACAGCTGCAAGTTGTCTGGAGCTGCTTGTTTAACGTGAAAGGCGCAGCACAATGGCATTCTGGTCGTGGATGGCGTTTTTTGAGGTTCAGATTCTGCACAAACATAAGAATATTTTCATTCCTGTGCTGTGAGAGCAAACCTTTTCCACTCTTCAACCACCTGTCACCTTCCTTTCTCAAAATCTGAAATCCATTCCACCTTCTTCTTCCCTAATTGCTTATCACAGACTTGAAGACTTGAAGACTTACTAGAGGCAGGCAGATACAGAACAATGGCAGACCGGAGAACTTAGGAAAGACTTTGGTCATGTGGACTTTAGAAAAATAGAACACTCAAGTTGATGAGCTGAGATTTATCAGGTTTATGAGGCTTATTAACTGAGATTAGTAAAAATACTAATATCCCCCAAACTCCATAAGCTGTTTCTACTGAAATATTGCAACACCACCACCAGAAAATGTCATTATTTCCTCCTGAGCATTGATGCAAGCAGAAAACCCTGCAAGAACTGTTAGGTTTTTTTAGGTGGTTCTAACCAACCAGGAGGCAATGTGAAGCTCAAGGGCAGCGTTAGCTGCAGTGACCATGAAATGGTGGAGTTCAAGATCCTCAGGGCACCAAGGAGGGTGCACAGCAAGCTCACTACCCTGGACTTCAGGAAAGCAGTCTTTGTCCTCTTCAGGGAACTCCTTGGTAGAACAACATGAGACAAAGCCCTGGAGGGAAGAGGAGCCCAAGTCAGCTGGTTAGTATTCAAGGATCACCTCCTCTAAGCTCAGGAGTGTTGCATCCCAACAAAGAGGAAGTCAGGAAAAAATGCCTGGAGGCCTGCATGGATGAACAAAGAACTCCTGGACAAACTCAAATGCAAAAATGAAGCCTACAGAGAGTGGAAGCAAAGGCAGGTAGCATGAGAGTAATACAGAGAAATTGTCCAAGAAGTTAGGGACAGGTTAGGCAAGCTATACCTCTGATAGAATTAAACCTGGCCAGGGACATCAAGGGTAACAAGAAAAGCTTCTGTAGGTATGTCAGTGATGAAAGGGAGATGAGGGAAAATGTGGACCATCTCCAGAAGGAAATGGGAGAC
>VWZZ01008014.1:56908-70485 GCA_013399095.1 Psophia crepitans | reverse complement strand
GGAGGTGGTTGAATCACCATCCCGGCAGACATTCAAAAAAATGTGTAGACGTGGCACTCCAGGACATGATCTAATAGGCATGATGGTGTTAGGTTGACGGTTGGACTTGATGATCTTGGAGGTTCTTTCCAACCTTAGTGATTCTATGATTCTATGATTCTGAGTTCTTAAAAAGAAATCTCACTTGAATTCAGTTCTTGACTTTAAGAGAATGGTGATTTTACAGCAAAAGTTGCTAACGAATTTTGACGTTCTGACTGACAAGCAGCAGCATACACTGATGGTCAGTTGTTGTATACTGACACCCGCTAACCCAAAGCTGTTCCCAAAACTCTCCCATGAGGTACCGTAGAGTAAAAACTAAAAAGTGAAAAGTGAGCTTGCAGTAAAGAACATGATATTTTCTATGGAGACATACGAATAAACTTTAAATTGATATATTTTGAATGTTGATGTTTTATGATATGAGATGTGTGTGAAAATAAGATTACTGTTTTAATCATATCTTTTATTGGCTTTTCCCAAAATTATACTAGCAATAAAGATGAATGTTGCAAAGAATCAATTTTAGCCCCGTGTTTTATGCTGACCCTTCCTGACATCTGAGCTTCTGCAACATTGGAAGCTGACATTATTAGTTGTTCAGCTCTATCAAACTGGAAATTTCACCTTATTAAAATGCAGTTGCTATGGAAACACCATAGTTCTGTGATTTTTGCTTGCATGCGGTATAGAAGAAATCTTAGTGCCAATATACAAGTCAATGCCCGTCATTTTAAAATACCTCCTTGGTGCTCTGATGCTTTTAAAATGAAAAAATACCAATAGGAAATGTAAGCTGTAGCACTTTATCTTAATGTACTGGAAGAGTGAAAGACACTTTTCAGCAATAATCTTGGGTATATGCCATAGAGAAATAATACCTAGACAGAGACTGCTTCTGAGACTGCATTTTTTTGTTAAAGCTAATACTTCTAAAGGCCCAGTTCCTGTCTATTTTATATTCATACTTATGTATTTCATTTGAATATTTTTACTTTAATAGCTTTGTCCTCGGGGTTTGAAGATGCCTCTTTCTTGACAACTCTGAAAGACTTATCGTTCAAATATGTATCATGTTATTATCCTTTATGACAAAGCAAAGGGGCTTTCACAGTTAATAATGAAACACAAAAACTGATAAGTCATGTACCCAGGATGCACAAGAAGCCCTGAGTAGAGCAAGAAATCAAGCTATGCATGCAACACTACAGACTAACCTTCATTCACTTCACCATGTTGGGATTCATAGGTCATAGAATCATAGAATGGTTTGGGTTGGAAGGGACCACAGGGATCATCTAGTTCCAAACCCCCTACCATGGGCAGGGACACCCTCCACTAGACCAGGTTGCCCAAAGCCCCATCCAGCCTGGCCTTGAACACTTCCACGGATGGGGCCTCCACAACTTCTCTGGGCAACCCGTTCCACTGCCTCACTGCTCCCACAGTAAAGAATTTCTTCTTTGTTTTATTGGCTTTTTAATATACTTTTATTTTCCTATTCTACCTTCTGTCATTAGGTCAGGAATATTTATTCAGTTTAGCATATTCTTTACTTTAATGACACGCACAAAATGGAAGAAGATAGGTCAGAATCATCACTGCTGGTGCATGAGTAGTGGACTTAAGTTTGGACAGCTAATGTTTTATTCACAGCTCTAGCACAGATTTTCCAGATATGTAGTGAGGCTAGGGCATATGTGCTGGATCAGAGGAGTCATTTAGAGTATCACAGAATCATAGAATGGTCTGGGTTTGAATGGACCTCAAAGATCATCTAGTTCCAAACCCAACTGCCATGGGCAGGGACACCCTACACTAGACCAGGTTCCCCAAAGTCACATCCAACCTGGTCTTGAACGTTGCCATGGATGGGGCCTCCACAACTTCTCTGGGCAACCTGTTCCAGTGTCTCACCACCCTCACTGTAAAGAATTTCTTTCTTATATCCAATTTAAATCTCCCCTCTTTTAGTTTAAACCCATTACCCCTTGTCCTATCACTACATGCCCTGGTAAACAGTCCCTCTCCAGCTTTCCTGTAGGCCCCTTCAAGTACTGGAAGGCCGCAATCAGGTCTCCCAGTAGCCTTCTCTAGGCTGAACAAGCCCAACTCTCTCAGCCTGTGAGAGCCCAAGCCTCTCAGGCTGTGCTCCAGCCCTCCGATCAACTTTGTGGCCCTCTTCTGGACTCGCTCCAGCAGCTCCGTGTCTTTCCCATACTGGGGGCCCCAGAGCTGGATGCAGTACTCCAGGTGGGGTCTCACAAGAGCAGAGTAGAGGGGCAGAATCACCTCCCTCAATCTGCTGGTCACACTGTTTTTGATGCATACTTTTGGCATGAATGGGAAATAAGTCTTGCTGCATTCACTATCTGCCCGTTTTATTCACTGATTGTTAGGCAGGAGTATAGGATCTTGATATATTTGCCTCTGTAAAATATAAAAGAAGATTGATATGAATACTTCATTATTAAATATTTGTGTCAAAGTCATTTTTATCTCAGGTACTGTGCTATTCTCGAAGGTAAGGTAATCCTACTAATTTTTGGTCCAAGAAGACCATACAAGGCAACCATAATCCATTCTTTCCCTGCAAGTAGTTTTAAGTCCAAAAACCTAAAGTAATTTTCTGGCATTGAATAAAAAAAAATACAACAAAACATAATACAACTATTGAAGAAAAATGGGAAAAATACTTATAAAAGGAACATGTAATGGGGTTAGATGTCAGTCTCTAAGTCCTCAGGGTTGCATGGCACAATGAGCAAAGGCAAGTGAAGGCTCCACTACAGGAGAAGTGGTATGTCCACAGCTGGGTTATGCCAGGCTGGCTAGCGTTCAGCTAAGCCTTGGTATGTATGACTTCCACCAACACTTCTGTTCCCTTACATCCTGAGTGGAGATGTACAGTAGACCCATGTTTATTTGCAAATGAGGCATAAGTTTTCATTCGTTATTAGAAGTCATTAACTTTGAAGACTATCAGATATTAAACATGCTGTAAACCATTATCTTCCCCATCCTTTTACCCATTTGGGGAGCTCTCCACTAGTTTGTTACATAAATTGCCTAATATAACTTGGACACTGTATACATTTTAATAATAACTTGACAATGCCTTTTTTTCTATTATAAAGTCATGAGACCTTTTCCATGGTGGGTCCACAATCACCCTCTAGCTAAATTGCCATGCTACAATGTGGAGGGCCCACTTCAGGTTAACAAATGAGATCATGCACATGATGGCATTTAATAAGTTCATCTTGACTGGTTTTTAGTGAATAGAAATGTGTTTCTCACCAGAAAATCTAACCTTTCTACAAAAGCAACCCTTTTTAACAGTTCAGCTAGTTTTGCAGTTGACATATAGAAGCAAGCTGCTTAAAGACTGTTTTTTAGCTATTTATAGTCATATTCACAGACTGTACTTCATTTTCATACATTGTTCCAGTTCACCTCCAGCATTTACAAAGCTTTAGCAGGCCAGAAGAACACTAGGGGCAACTATGCATTCACCGCTCACAACAATTCTGCTGAAGACGCTCATGATAAAATGGTCTACTCTGTTGGCTGCTAAAGAATTGCAGAGCCAAAGGAGAAAAAAAAAAAAAATCAGTAAAAACTTTGCAGTAACCAGGTGAATAGTTACAAGTCATTCCTGAGAAGTAGATATGTTAATAAAGACCACTTTTTGGTTATTTTGGGACCAGCATTATAACTCAAACTGCTGTTGCCATTGTATTTGACATTTTAACAGGGACAAGTTAGTTCTAGATTTTAGGAGAACCTATAGAACAAGTGTAACACCATTAAACTCAGCCTGTAGTACCTCAGTTGTGTCATTCTCAAGGCTTCATTGCTTGAAGGTCTATATGGCCTTTAATGTGTTTGCACGACCTCCATTAACAAAATTATTAATCATCAGCAGGAGTTTTGTAGATGCAGTGAAGTAAATACACACCCACTAAAATGTGTGAGTTTCATATTAATAATACACTCTGTGGCTTACTACTTTCCTTCTACATGCAGCTGAATGCTGAAAAGAATATAGCAGATGCAGGAAAATATTCTTAGCTATACAATGTTTGTTTTAATCTTGACTACATCTTGATGATTCTTGCTGCTTTTAAATTCATTCTAATTAATTTAATAATGTTTTACTTTGCCAAACAAACAGCTTCCCAGCTATTTATTTAAATTTTTTTAAAGTTAAATAAAACTGGCCTCTTTTCCACAAGAATTCTGGGCTTTTTCCATTTCCTTTTACACAGTATCCATTCTTCTCCAGACTGTTGACATACTGTCTTGCAGTAAGGAAATCGAGGCAGGGTATCACATCTTAATTAAACACCTTAATTCTCTGGACTCTGAATTATTAAAAAGGAAGTTCCTTATTCTTCACCTATGGCCTGAAAAATAATTTCCTTCCTATGGCCTGACAAAAAATTCTTCCATGGAAGAATCAGAACTGTGACCTCTGGATTCAAGTTGCTGCTGTTTCAGCCTGGGCATGATACACATACAGATGCAATACTTCTAAGACTCTACTTCCTTTGGTATTTTCTGTCATCAGCTACATCGTCTGTTGGTTCCATAGACTAGTTTCAGTGGATGCTATGTTTTTCTCCTCTGTACTGCTTACAGAGCACAGATGCTGCTAGGTTCTGGATTTCAGGGAGAGGGATGCTCACAGATAGACACTGTCACCCCAGTTTAGTGGTACTTAAGTTTCCTTTGCAGGCATTAGGCATTACAGTGGTGCTCACTTCAGCTCAAAACTCCTACATATAACTCTTCTTATTAGAGCTTAATCCTTGAGTTAGGCTAGCCCAGGAAGATTTCTGGTTTTGTTCAATATTCAAATGTTCATTTGCTACTATTCACTCCTAATTTAGTGCCTTGACAAATGGGTTAGAGTTGCCCTCCCTGATCCAGTAAGTATGGATTCATGTATTCATACAAATGGAGAAGATCTAATAGCAAAGCTCCCCGCCAAAGCACACATCACTTTGTGCTAAGAATACTTTGTTGGCAAACGAGAGGCTGTGTGCTGTGGTGGAGTGGGGGATAAGAGGCAATGCTGGAGATGAGGCTGTGGTGGGGCTGGATCTACAGATAAAATCAGTGGAGGTCCTGGTCTGATGATTCTACCATGATTCAAGTGTGGCTAAATGCTCCAAGTACCTCAACAGTGTCATGGCCTCTTGCAGTTACCCATGTGCCCAACAGCCAAAACATGGTAGTATCAAGGGGCAGCTGAAGGGGGACTAGGGGTGTTTCAGAGGGATATGACTGTAGCATGCAGCTGCCTGCCTTTTCCGTAGCTACTTTCTGAGTGACTATATATAGTATTAACCTTTTCTTATTTCCTCCTTTACCTTGGCAATTTCAAAGTAGTGGAAATAAGATTTCATTCCTTTTAACACATAGGTGCATCCACATATAGTTCTGATTTCTAACCTTCCTGTTGCTGGCATTCAGATACAGGGCTCTGGAGCACTCCTGGAGACATTTCTTTTGTGATGGCTTTACTGGTTGTCTGTGCACCTGTGACAATGTCCTCGCTGTACATTTTGTCCCTTTCCTCATATACATTATTTTCAGCGCATACCTTCTTCTCTTATCCCGTGCTCAGAATATACCCAACAACTGCAGGTGCTCAGCTGTCTCAAGCAGGCCACAGCTTCTTTGTTTTCTAGATCATTTGCTAGTTACCCCTAATCACTTAAGTGCTTTCTTTTGCCCTGGTATTTCATAGAACAGTTTATACACGGTAAATTGCTTCCTGCATCCCTTCCCATTAAGTTACCATCTGCTATGCATTATCCTCAAATGTTATCTGCAGCCCAACAAACTTCCACTAAAAATATGGGTTATTTCCCTTCATTTTCTTCTTCACTCTAGATTTGGCTCTGTGTAAAGCACGTGTGCAGCTGTTCAGTGCTTGCTTGGAGGTTTATCTGCTACCTCAAGGCTTTATCTGTCATCTCTTTTACCTCTCACTCAGTTTCCTGATTTTTCATTCTCCTTTTTTCTTTCTGGGATGAAAGGGCAAGGAATAAGTGTGCCCACAGCCTCTCTGCAAGGATCTGCATCCCCATACACCCTCTGCTATTGCCATCAAGACAGATACCAGAGCAGGCATCCTCTCAGCTTGCGCTATGAACTCACTTGCCCACTCAGATACTTTGGTGAAATGCAACAAACTGCCAGGTGAAATATATTTCTGTGTTGTAACATTTGCTTCAACAGAACATTTTCTTCCCTTGCCAATGCGACTTTTCATTTGATCATGAACTGTAATAAATAGTGATTTTCCTGTAACATTTCAGGCATCTGTCCTGAAGCTCTTTATTTTGACACTTCTAACTGAATGCTAAAAAAATCCACGTAGTCATGGCTTTCCTCCTGATGAAGGGTACAGATCAGCCAGACCACAGGAAGGACCAGCCCTGCTGTCCTCTCTGACTGTTATTATGCCTCTTAGAATTAAATGTACGATCACTATTTCAGTCCTGCAAAATCTTGTTTACAATTGGTAAAACTGTACTTCCAGAATCTGTCCAGAAACTTGTTCCTTAGACAAGGCTATTTTCTCTGAGTTATTTATATCTCTGTGTTGCAAATGGTATGCAATTTGTTCACTCCTCTCACTAACAAGAATGGCATTCTTTCCCTCTTTTAATCTGTGCAGGACTTGTTCCTCCTGGCTTTTTATCAGTGGCCTCAAAGGTTTTCTCACCTGTCACCTCACCTTCATAGTTTTTGTTATCTGTTTATGCCTGCTCAAACATCATACCAAATCACCCTTTGCTATGAGCATCTTTTGTTTGCCAACAGGTGGATACAAATTCCTCCCAGAAGTGATGCTTCAGACCTACAGTATTAACGGACTTCAAGGGCACTACAACAGGTAGGCCGGACTTCTCCTTTCTATGGGCAGAAGGCAGATTTGGGACCATCTGTGAGAATCTCAGGTTGTCCCTGATCTTCAGGGATTAGGGCATTGCCAGATCTGTCCTTCTAAAATAATTATTGAAAAAACCTTTTGGACTGCTGCAGATTTATTTCCCTTTAGACCGCTCTCCTCATATTCCAAGCCCAGGGAATGTATTTATTTTACATTTACAAAAAGGTGCTATATCAATGTGCCCCTGCTCTGGTCTGTTGCAATATTATGATTATGTCAGAAATCCATTTCTTGTCTTCCTGAAGATAAATATGCTGTGAAAAATGTGTACAAAACAAATGATACAGCTGTCAAAGGCTACATGCTAAAAAAAAGTAAAACTTTTCACAATTTCAACTTCTTTCTAGCCATCCAGAGGGACCTTGACAGGCTTGAGAGGTGAGCCCGTGCAAACTGCATGAAGTTCAACAAGGCCAAGTGCAAGGTCCTACACGTGGGTCGGTGCAATGCCAAGCACAACTACAGACTTGGCATAGAATGGATTGAGAGCAGCCCTGAGGAGAAAGAATTGGGGGTGCTGGTTGATGAAAAGCTCAACATGAGCCGGCAGTGTGCACTGGCAGCCCAGAAATCCAACCGTGTCCTGGGCTGCATCAAAACCAGTGTGGCCAGCAGGTCAAGGGAAGTGATTCTGCCCCTCTACTCCACTCTTGTGAGACCCCACCTGGAGTACGGCACCCAGCTCTGGGGTCCCCAGTACAGGGAAGACATGGAGCTACTGGAGCAAATCCAGAGGAGGGCCACAAAGCTGATCAGAGGGCTGGAGCACCTCTCCTATGAGGACAGGCTGAGGGAGCTGGGGTTGTTCAGCCTGGAGAAGAGAAGGCTCCGGGGAGACCTGATGGCGGCCTTCCAATACCTAAAGGGGCCTACAGGAAAGCTGGAGAGGGGCTGTTTGTCAGGGAGTGTAGTGACAGGACAAGGGGTAATGGGTTTAAACTAAGAGAGGAGAGATTTAGATTGGACATTAGGAAGAAATTCTTTACTGTGAGGGTGCTGAGGCACTAGCACAGGTTGCCCACAGAAGCTGTGGAGGCTCCATCCCTGGAAGTGTTCAAGGCCAGGTTGGATGGGGCTTTGGGCAACCTGGTCTAGTGGAGGGTGTCCCTGCCCATGGCAGGGGGGGTTGGAACTAGATGATCCTTGTGGTCCCTTCCAACCCAAACCATTCTAAGATTCTATGATCGAGACAAATGTTGACAACATTCTAAAAGTTTTAGCTGCCCTTAAAACTTTATAATATAAAGTGTGCTATCTTAGAATAATGACAGTAGAAGTAGAAGAAAGAATAAAATAACTAATAGGAAACTGAATAATGTTGCCAAACCTTTTCTTTCATCTTATTTCAGTATTTTTGGAACACATCTGACATTTAAATGAAGGAAGTTCAAAAATCTAACGAGATATGGCATAGCAATGTATTAATACTATTTTATAATGCATGGTTGACTTAATAAATAGAACTGGAAGGAAAATCTCAGCAGGGTTTTCAAGCATAGATCCCAAGCACAGCAAGCTGATATTCTGGATGCCCCCTGCATTACAGTTTGGAGGAATTAAAATCCTCACTGATGTCCAAACAATCCTGAAAATTTCAGTGGATCTTATAGAATCATAGAATCTTTAAGGTTGGAAAAGACCTCTGGGATCATCAAGTCCAACTGTCAACCTAACCCCACCATCTCTACTAAACCATGACCCAAAGTGCCACGTCTACACGCTTTTTGAAGCGTGTCCCCTCCAGGGACAGTGACTCCACCACCTCTCTGGGGACCCTGTTCCAATGCCTGATCACCCTTTCCGTGAAGAAATTTTTCCTAATGTCCAACCTAAACCTCCCCTGATGCAACTTGAGGCCATTCCCTCTTGCCCTGTCGCTTGTTGCCTGGGAGAAGAGACCAACACCCTCCTCACTACAACCTCCTTTGTAGGTAGCTGCAGAGAGCAATAAGATCTCCCCTCAGCCTCTCCTCCAGACTAAACAACCCCAGTTCCCTCAGCCGCTCCTCATAAGACCTGTGCTCCAGCCCCTTCACCAGCTTCATTGTCCTTCTCTGGACACGCTCCAGGGCCTCCATGTCTTTCTTGTGGTGAGGGGCCCAAAACTGGACACAGTACTCTAGGTGCAGCCTCACCAGGGCCGAGTACAGGGGGACGATCACTTCCCTACTCCTGCTGGCCACGCCATTCCTGATACAAGCCAGGATGCTGTTGACCTTCTTGGCCCCCTGGGCACACTGCTGGCTCATGTTCAGCCGGCTGTCAACCAGCACTCCCAGGTCCTTTTCCTCCAGAAACTACTCGCCTTCCAATATTCACAATTAAAGAAACAAAGAGGCTCTAATGTATCCTCTAAAGTGACACTTTCTGTTCCTAGTGAAGTCGGTGGCAGAATTCCAGTGTTTTCAGGACATGTTGAAATTGAGTATAAGCATAGCAGCTTTCAGCAGATATATTTAAATCCAGCACTTTGATATTGTAAAATTTCTGGTTCTTCTTCACCACAGAACTTAGAGCAGAATCAAAACTATACCTCACCCACTTTCTATTACCCCATTTTGGCGTATTCTTCAGTATCCGAGTAGCCTCAAGTCACAGGGATTATGTGAATCCACAGTTTTAAGGTGACTGGTAGAACGCTTCATTGGTGAGAGATTGTGGAAATCTTCCCACTGGTTCACTGCGCGCATGACTGGAGTCAGTCCTTCAACATTCCACATGTACACGATGCACCACCTACTATCATTTTTTGTGCAACATAAGCAGCAGAGAAAATTACTGAAATTGTGGCCCACAGGTCCAAGGGAGCTAACCAGTGAACACTGGTGATACTGGGTACTAATCTTCACCCCAAAGAAAAATGTCTTTCTGTAAGTGCCATAGCACTCTACAAGACAAAACGCCAGGCTCTGTTTACTTTGTGCCTGAAACAGAAGTCATGGGTACGAAAGCTGGGTATTGACTGGCTTTCTGCTTCACTGGTACATGCATCTATTCTGACTTGATTAATTATTTTTTTTTCCAAATTACTTTCATATATAAAAATAGACATGATCTAAGCAAAGGTATTTACAAAAAATAAGAAAAAAGTTCTGAGCATCCTGCTTGAATTGACCCTGCTTTGAGCAGAGGGTTTGAACTGGGGGGACCTCCAGAAGTACCTTCCAACCTCAAATATTCTGTGATTCTGCACTTTGATTCTCTGGCTAAAACCATCCAAAGTATTGGGAAAAGGTCTTACTGCCAATCAAGATGAAGATAATTTAAAAATATTCTATAAATCAACAAAACCAAAGAAAAACAGTTTTGCACTATCAAAGCATTATATTCTGATTGGATTCCAGGCACTTGGTCTAGCTTTACTGTAGTAATCTTAGATTTCTAAAGAAAAAGTAATTCCAGAGAAGGAAAGAAAAATTTGTTCTTTAAAAGATGTCCCTATAGGGGAATTTCAAAACAGATTTCTTCTTCTTTTTTTTCTTTTTTTTCTTTTGAGTTGCCTAAATAGAGCTCACTTACAAACAACCTATTTGGTATTAGAAAACATGTTTTTAAAGAACCCCCAAGAAACAAAATGCCCTTTTAAATTGTGAGCAAGTTCACACGAACGTTTTCTTAAGTTATGCTGAACTTCGTGCCATCTTCAGTCTGACCTGAGGCAGGAGAGGGTAGGGTGCCAGAATGGTTCGTATTAAGGTCATTTCATATTATTTATGATGGCTGTAAAACTGTCAAATAGGACAAAATAACTGAATTGTTTCTGTAGGGACTACCGCCTCTAGAGAAATCTATGCCCAGGAGACAGGAGATCAAGCCTTTTTGCTTCTGTGAACTGGGGTTCTGGGTACCATAGGTGAGCTCAAAACCAAATCAGTAAATTATAAATCAGCTGTACTTCATGAAAAATGACAAAAGTGAACTGTATTGTTTACACTCTTCCCTCATGCCATTTTCAAGAAGCATGCAAGCTAGGGCAGTGTTTCACTAAAGGAAACTGGTTCCCAGTCCTGAAAAAGATTTAACATCACTGTCCATGATCACATGTTCCTTCCTTCATTCCTGGCATCAGTCCCAAGCACAGCTACAGGCTGGGTGAAGAATGGATTGAGAGCAGCCCTGAGGAGAAGGACTTGGGGATATCGGTTGATGAAAAACTCAACATGAGCCGGCAGTGTGTGCTTGCAGCCCAGAAATCCAACCGTGTCCTGGGCTGCATCAAAACCAGTGTGGTCAGCAGGTTGAGGGAGGGGATTCTCCCCCTCTACTACCCTCTTGTGAGACCCCACTTGGAGTACTGTGTCCAGCTCTGGGGTCAGGATAGACATGGAGCTGCTGGAGCAAGTCCAGAGGAGGGCCACAAAGTTGATCAGAGGGCTGGAGCACCTCTGCTACAAGGACAGGCTGCGAGAGTTGGGCTTGTTCAGCCTGGAGAAGAGAAGGCTCCGGGGAGACCTAATTGCGGCCTTTCAGTACCTAAAGGGGCCTACAGGAAAGCTGGTGAGGGGCTGTTTGCAATCTCATAGTCTTTGCTGTTTTCTTGGCCCTGTCCCAGCAGGAAAGGCTAGAGGTGGGCTACATGCCCTTTCTTCTTTTCTGCAGACAGTGGTGCTTCTGCTTGGTCTCTTCTTGAAAGTGCTGGAGCACGGCATAGCTGCTCAAAGGGTTGAGGTAAGCAAGGCTCTGCACATGCAAAATAGAAAATCGTGTGGCACTGCCTGGCCAGGTGCTGTCAGTGCACTGCTGAAGCACTTGACAGCACAGCCTTCACCATGGAGACAAGTGGCATCACCAAGGGCAGGTCCTGAGATGAGACTGGTGGGAAGAAGTGTTAGGCAACTGAGACCATCATGAGCAGCCTTGCAAGATTTCTCTAACCCCTCAGCTGATTAGTGGCAAGTGTGCTACGTACAGTACTGTGAAAGGCTCAGTGGCATCACACACCGCTAACAGGCAGGCTGATCTTGCAAAGAGCCAGGCAGAAAAGCAGAAGAATTATAGTCCAAGTTCACTGAAAGAGGACCAGCCCTTCCCAGCTGAAAGGCAGCAACATTCTACTTAACGTGAGTTGCAGTGCATGAAGCATTAACGTGGATTTTCATTGTTTTGAAGGGTTTAACTACTTTGTTTTATTTCAGAAATAAACACCTCTTTATAAGTGTCAGAAGAAGATACATGTTTTATACAAGATACATGGTCCACCATTTCTGAGTCAGAAGCTCTGTAGGTACTTCTCAGAGCAGCCCCACAGGCAGAACAAGCACCTTCTGCCTCCTCTCTGACCACACAACAAGTAACCAGCTGGTTTCATTGATTAAATCTTAGATTTTATTTTCCTCAACTCATTGGGAGTTTATTAGTAGTAAAAAGAGTCTCTGTACCCTCATGAACTATGGATCCATGACTGTAGTCCGTAACACCAGCAGATGAAAATCAAGGCTCACAGGCTACAGCTCTGCTGCTGTAGCAACACCCTTAACCCAAAGACATTACCAGGGCCTGGGACCAGGACTAACAGAACTGTCTCTGAGATGTTTTGCACGGTTGCTTACAAACTCTGACTTTATAACACATGAAGTCATACATTTTTTTAGGCATTGCAAAGCTCCAGCTACCTTTTTCCAGGGCAGATGGGATACCTGACAACGCAAGAACTGTCTTTTTTCTGCATCATATATCCACATTGCCAGAGATGAGGTTTGCTACTAACAACACTGTCCTGTTTGCCCAACTATTCCCATGTAGACAATGTAAACAGGCTGTCTATTTTGTCCTCCAAGACACAGTCAGAATCAATGTAAACGCAGGTATTACAATCTTTTACTTCCACCGAAGTCAGGCATAATTAGAAGACCTTCAGGTCAAAAAGGGAACATTAGGCATGCTAGCATGTCTGAGAATACTTTAGTGAAGGAATAAAGTACTGCCTTTTCACTGTGTGATGAAAATACATCTTTGGCAACCTGGGGAACTTCTGAAGATGGTACTTGGCTTCCCCGCCTACACTGTGATGCTGATCTCCAAGGCAAGTCTCGCCTGGGGGTATCTGCTGCTCCACAGTGCCCCACATAAAACAGCTGTGACAATAGACAGGCTTTTTCTTATAGGGCAAGGGAGAGATTCATTTTCTGGTGACAGCAGAGGTTCAGACAGGAATATTCGTGTGGATTAGGAAAAAGGGTAACAGACAAGACAAAAGCATAAGGTGCAGTTGAGGCTCCAGTGACAAGCCCTGTGCTGCTGTGCTGCACTTCATCCTCCATTCAGTCCTCAGGGAGCCCTTTGGCCAGGCTTTGTGGGGCAGCCCATGACCCCTATTTCTTCCCTGATCATGTCTGCACTTCTCCAAGGTCCCACGCAAATGATGGTTTAGACCTTAAGCTGATTCTCCTGGTGTTCACATCTCCTGGATATGACCTTTTGCTTCATAGCTGCCTTAAAAAGAAGATTTTGATATTCTGGTTTGCATGACTCTGTTCAGGGGCCCAATGCATATTTAAAAGTCTTGAGAGGTCTAAAGTTTTCCACACGTTATCTGCTATGATTGTCCCACTCTGCCCTGGTGCGG
>VWZZ01008014.1:41963-56712 GCA_013399095.1 Psophia crepitans | reverse complement strand
CTCTCAGTCATCTGCTCTGATTGGGCTGGTCCTGTGTGGAGCCAGGAGTTGGACTTGATGATCCTTATGGGTCCCTTCCACCTCAGGATATTCTACGATTCTATGTTTGGCATGCCTGTATTTTACCAGGCCACTGCTCCATTACTGAATTTTCACATCCACAGAGACCACAGAGGCACCCTGAAAGCTTTCTGAAAACAAATGTTGGACATGCCCATGTGTCTGCAGGCAGGCTGCTTCCTTTTGCCCCTCTTTTGTCACTTCTGAGGATGTCCAGCCTCAGGCAAACAGTGGGAGGAGCTGGGCTGCAAGGTGGAGACCTAAATTTCACTAGGTTGTCCCTCTGTGAGCAAAAGGAACCTGTTGTCATTTTACTCTAGCTGAACACTTTGCAGATGGTGCACAATTATTGTTATATCCCATTTTTCTTCCAAAGTCAGAAATGCATCAATAAACACATGTATTAAATAGGATTGCTCAGAGGAAGAAGACTTGAAAAACATTGTTCATTTATATGAGATGCTGAAGGCAACCCATGAGAAAACTCTGAGAAAAATGTGATTGTGGTGTTTTACAGCATGTAGTGTGATAAAATTCAGAATTAAAAAAGAAACAAAACCAAAGAGCAGCTGTTAAAAGTTGTAAACAACATTGTCCAGAAACCAAAAATTTGGCAAAAGGTTGGTTTTAGACTATCTGCTTTTACACACAGCTCGTGACTGAGCTGCTTTGATGCAAATTTACATTATCTTTGTCAACACAATATGTTTACAGACTGAACACATTTAACAAACATTTGATTCAGCTGTAAAAGTGAATTTCTGAAAGCACAGTTGCAATGCAAGTGGATGCAACATCTGTGACTTCAAAGGACATGTGCCTTTCTGTAGTAGAGGATTGTAGATTGCCCTGGTAAGTCTCATTCTTATTTATATGAGATCTTTTTACCCTGCTCCAGCAAAATATGGGGCTTTAAGTAGAAATGAGTTACTTTCGCATCCATTTTGAGGCTCATTCACAATCTTTTGTTGGATAAAACAGATCAAATCCAGATATTTTACATATAAAACCCAGTCACCTTTTAATCTCTATCTGCATCTTTTGCTAAAGCTGTTTCTGTGGGTTGCCGTCCGATGTTTGAGGGGCTGTAGGGGTGGGAAGGGGGTGCAAAGGAGACGTTTTGCAAGGTCTCCTTACCACAGCTGTTGAAACTTCAGTGTTAGGGCCCAGTGATTCACATGCTGATTTCTGCATGCCATGGCCTCACAGAATTTAATCAGAAATTGCAAATGAAATGCAGCGGAAGCACAGCAAATGGATTTTGGTTTGCAGTTGAAACTAGAAATGACAGATACGTTATTCATTCCAGGCAAACAGCTGTAGAATGAGCCATACCAAAGCAAAGCCCCTCACAAAACACCACCAAATTAGACCTTACATCTAAATGCATCTGGTTTATTTCTGTAGTAGCAAGACTGCTTGCCAAAGGCACAGAGTTTGTAAGAATGTACTCACACCTACCTCCCGTAGACCATTCTCTACCACGAAAATGTCAGTATTGCAAAGATTTTCAGAAACTGGAAACTGCAGTGGTGCCCTGGCTGGAGGATTGCCCGGTGTTGTTCTGAGTGCTGCAGGGGAGGATTCATCTGAGTTTGCTGAAGGCAGCTGAGGAACTGAAGATTTTGTACCACTATCAGGTTCACTGTTTACAGGGAAAATCTAACTCTCCATAACTCTCTGCTGAGCGAAAGTGATTTATTTCTCTTTCAAATGTGATGTTAAGATTATCATTTTTTTAGTTTACATCTGAATCTCTGTCTCAAACATTTGAGATAACATGAGTGAAGGGCACTTCAGAACATATAAATAACTGTGATACATCATGTTTTATACCTGGTTTACAGCTTTTTCAATTCAAATGAAAAAAAAAAATCCAGTCCCCCTGCCTCACTGTCTACAGCTAGCATTACTTTGTCCTTACACAAGAGACTCTGTAATTTATGGGGTTTGGTGGGTTTTGGTTGTTTTTTTTTCCCCTCTTTTTTGTTTTGTATTGTTGCTATGTAGAATAGCTCCCAAAAACCTGGCAGTATGGTATCAAAACCAGGAAGGGGGCAAATAAGGCCTGTACAGGATTCATAGGACTTAGTGGCTTTTCACTGCTCCCAGCCTGGAAATTCCCTTCCATATTCCAGACCACCAGTATGTGCTATGTCCTAACCTGAAAAACATTTGAAAAAATCCTCCTCTGCCTTTCCACTTCCCACTGGACTTCGGTGTAGTGGGAAGATACAGCTGGCTGGCAGCTGTAGTGGCCTAGAGCAAAGGTGAGGGAGAAGTCAGTTTCCTCTATGCTCTAACTCATCATTTTAAAAAATGTATAAACTGATTTTGTTCAGGTTCTTTCAGTGGAAAATGGTTTCTTATTAGATGCTAACATTTTTCATTATACACTCACTGCTCTTTCCCTTTAGACTAAATGAGTATTTGGCCGCAAGCCCTCTGACCCATTATTTCCCTTTTCTGGCATTTTGAGCCAAATCAGCATCAATGTAATTCAGAGTGTTGCCTGAGGTGATTTCCCTAACTTTGTTCTCCTTTGGTCCAAAAATGGAAGTCACATTTCATAGAAAACCAGAAAATTATTATCCTGTTTTCCCTGCAGTGCTAGCTAGTGATTTGCTGGTGTGTTCTGGTTCATGGTTGAGGTCCCCCAAGGGACTATGAAGGAGTTACAAGAAATAAGCATACAAATGATGTTAAACTGTAGTAAGCTCCAGGGAAAATGAGGAGCAGATTTCTCCTCTATTTTTGACTCTTTGTAGTAAGTTTCTACATTAACATGAAGACATGGTGGAAATAGGTATGGCAATCATAGAATCATAGAATCACAGAATGGTTTGGGTTAGAAGGGACCACAAGGATCATCTAGTTCTAATCCCTGCACCACGGGCAGGGACACCCTCCACTAGACCAGGTTCCCCAAAGCCCCATCCAACCTGGCCTTGAACACTGCCAGGGATGGGGCCTCCACAGCTTCTCTGGGCAACCTGTGCCAGTGCCTCACCACCCTCACTGTAAAGAATTTCTTCCTAATGTCCAATCTAAATCTCTCCTCTCTTAGTTTAAACCCATTACCCCTTGTCCTATCACTACACTCCCTGATAAACAGTCCCTCTCCAGCTTTCCTGTAGGCCCCTTCAGGTGCTGGAAGGCCGCCATCAGGTCTCCCCGGAGCCTTCTCTTCTCCAGGTTGAATAGTCCCAACTGTCTCAGCACGTCCTCATAGGATCACTCCATCCATCTGATAAGCTTTGTGGCCCTCCTCTGGACTTGCTCCAGCAGCTCCATGTCTTTCCTGTACTGGGGACCCCAAAGCTGGATGCCGTACTCCAGGTGGGGTCTCACAAGAGTGGAGTAGAGGGGAAGAAACCCCTCCCTTGACCTGCTGGCCACACTATTTCTGATGCAGCCCAGGACACAGTTGGCTTTCTGGGCTGCCAGTGCACACTGCCGGCTCATGTTGAGCTTTCCATCAATCAGCACCCCCAAGTCCTTCTCCTCAGGGCTGCTCTTGATCCATTCTCCTTAAAAAACCCCCAAAAACTTAAAAGACCATAGAAGTCATTCAGTGTAAAAAGTGTCAGAAATATCTCTCTTTTCAAGAGAAACCAACGTTCTCTCTATTTCTGTCTCACCTGCAATTTTTACTTGCTGCCAGGAAAAGAAAAGGGTTCCAGAAGCTGAGTGTGGTACTTGATCTCTCTTGTACCAGGAGAGCATAGCAAGGAAGGGAGGTCATACAGATTTTACATGAATACTGTCACCTTCAGCAAAAGCAGCCTCTGATTGTTCAGTTGGCCTTAATAAAGGTTTTATTTATGTTATATCTGAAGACGAGGGAACAGGTTCAGATTAAAATAAGTAATAACTCATGGGATGATGTCTCAGGATCACAGATAATGGTATATCTCCTCTGGATCTGGCGGTCATCCAGGTATTGTTTGAGAGTATCTGGCTTGTCCTGGCTATGCAGTATATAAAGTTATACTGGAGAACTGCCTTCACCTAAACATGATTCTCATCAAATCTCTTACTGTAGTTTATAAAATTTATATTTATAGGCAAGCAACAATGCTACAGGCAGGTATCAATTTTTATTAAAAAAAGAGAGCAATTTCCTAGTAAAATTCACAAATAAATTGGCCTTTTACTCTCCAGTGTATTTGATTTTCTAGACTAGATTCTTAAAACCTCCACCACAGAGAAGGCATTTGTATCATTGGAACTGTTAAAAAATTATGTCATACAGAGAGTCACAGAATCAGAGAATATCCCGAGCTGGAAGGGACCCATAAGGATCATCGAGTCCAGCTCCCATCTCCACAGAGGACCAGCCCAATCAGAACATATGACTGAGAGTATATTCACATTGTACCTTATTCTAGAAAAGTAAGATCTCATTGCTTTAGGAGTGAGTATTTTCTCTTGCTCCCCTGCTGAAGTGAAAAAAGAAGACTGGCAAATTTGAGTACAGTTAGAGTGCTGTGAGAGCTATTACAGCTCCTTCCCTCAAAAACAGGACAAGAGATTCTCAAAGACTCAGAGGCATATAGAACCTTCTCCAGTGGAACAGCTTGTCCATGTACCTTCATACATACCTGAGTTTATTTCCACCTGTGCGATGAAGAGTAAAGGAACTCAGCAAATGGATACTTTAGAATTTCTCTGAAATAAACAGATCTTATAAGAAGCAGGTATTTAAATATTTTGTTCAGTTAAGGTTAGAGCTAACCAGTCCCAGAGCAAGCAGAAGACTGTAGGGTTTATTACAATCACTTTAATGTAAGATAAATTGTTTGGGTTTTGTGTTTTTTACCAGTGGTTTTACAGGAAATCAACAGAAAAAGTAGATTTATGACCTAAACAAGGAAACACTAACAGAACTATCACCTATGACCTCCTTTTTTATTGTCTCAGAAGATTAGCAAGAGCCATGCGATAGAAAGCTATCTTTCTTTTTTATTACACACTTTAGTGGCACAGTGACAGAAAGGTTACTAAGAGAACAGTCCAAGTTTCTGAAGCCAAAAATACAATTGTATTTCAGCTTATCCTAGGAATAGTGTTCTTTGAACTAAGGTAGTTTATAGGCACTGTCAAATATTTGTATATTTTATTTTAAGAGTTTGGACCAATGTGATTTACAATAGTAAATCATGAACAATATCTTTCAACTCCTTGTCCTTATGCATCATTTGAGATTAAGTTTCCAGCATCTCTGTCACAATCTTTTAATGGTCTGTTAGCACTAGCCTTCCATTTTCAGAGCCAATGAGAGAAGTTAAGAACTGTAATATAAATAAATTCTAAAGCAAGATTACCCAAGTCTTGAAAGCTGATGCAGTATGCTAAATTTTAAATGACTGTCAATCCATGGTGCAATTTAAATCCTACCTGCTTTGTACTGTATTGAATTCTCTGATTGTGAGAAAGTCCAGTCAGTATTTCATATTCTTCAGTTAAGTGTGATAGAATACAAGGAAGAATGCTTTCCTGAATGACAGAAATTAGAGTGACACAGTATACACCTTTCTAAAAAAATGTGCAAACATCATACTCCAGTAATCTTTCTGGTTTTGTCACCTTGTATACATGGGAGATGGTAAGCATGAAGCTAATCACTCGCCTCAGCAATTGAGTCAATTACATAAATTTTGACTTAGCAGCAGTAGAATTCTTTTACGGGATTTCAACCTTAAATGGCATCAGGATGTGGATGTGAGATTCCACATAACTTACTTTCTAGACACTGAAAACTGAAAATCCGTTATTGATTCAGGGAAGAGAGATGAAGGAGTGGAGAACTGCTTTTCAGGGCAATTTTTCTAAAATCAGTCCAAGACTTAGAAATTTTTGCAGATCTGCAAACCAGCAGAAGGTTTGATTTTCAAACCTAGGCATGTCCAGTATAAACACAATGATTCATTTTGTTTGTGTGCCAGCAAATGAATTGCTAGAAGCATAATCTGGCTTTCAGTTACACAAACACCAATGCGTACATACAAATGGAAACTCGGGGTTGAAACACTCTGTGTTCCCCAAAATATCTCCAGCTGTGACAAAACATATTTATTGCTACCCAACAGGAATATCCAGGTGATTTGCTTAATTTTTAGCTACATTCCTTCACAAAAGAAATTGTAATCTACTTTTCGAATCAGCTGTAGTTTTCAGATAGTCCTGGAAAGGGAAAGCACGTGATTTTACAACTTCAGTAAAATCATGGGCCAAGAAATAGACATTTTGATTCATAAATTCATAGTGAAATTCACAGCTTTCCACTTATTCCTCAGTAGCCCTGTGCTGGCTTGCATTTCTTTCCTTTCTAGGGCAACTGTAAAGTGCTCCACTCACCAAGTCTTTGCCCATTCATACAGGGGAGAAGAAATAGGAGCCCTGTGGATCTGTATAACTGAAGCCAAACAATTCACATTTCCCTATCAACTGGAAATCAAGATGTTTTCATCTTCACAGCCATGAGGAGATCATCCAGAGACACCCCTTCACAGAGCTACCAGCCCCAAGAGCAGTAGGGTCTCTGCCCTGAGGAAGGAAACCACAGAAAATTCCCCCAGGGGATACCATAGCTTCAGCAAAAGTTTGCTCACTACGAGAGGTTTTCACTGAATTATTCTCTGCTGAATGAATAAGTTTTCTCCCGTGAATCATTTTTATCACAACTTGCACAACAACTGTAAGTGGAATGCCCCTTGTACTATGAACAACCGCACAATTAAGACAGAAGGTTAAGGTATTTAAAACTTTCAATCCCAGGCTTTTGAAGCTACATTTTAATTTACCCCTCTTGTGCTGTCCTCACAGGGCAGAAGTTATCTCACAATGTACTTCCACAATTCTAAATGTTTTCATGCTGACAATGACATCTACTCTAAGTTGTAGAAAGGTACCATCTGTCTTAATTCCATTCTAACCTTGGAGCTGTCTAGGAATTTCTTTCTCTCCCTATTAAAATTTTCTAATACTATAATAATATATAATTATTCATAACAATAATTCATAATAATATAATGACTAAGAAATCAAAGGACAATGTTGGCACATTATTTTTATTTTATTATGGATTGCATAATTCATAATCACTTAGTAGTAGTTAAATGCAACCAGAGCAGGCAAGCAAGCAATACTAGGGTTCACCAAGCAGCTAGGTCATGCATCACTTATCTTTTGCAACAAGGACTGCCCCGTGTACACTCCCTTTCTTTGCCTTCCTTTTACACACTTACTATTGCCTATAGGTATATTTGTCTAAACATGCACGTAAATTATACCTGTGCAATTGGAAAATTTGCTGCTGTTTTTAAAGCAGCTACTTGGCATCAAAAGCTGACACCCCTTGAGGTGATGATCCATCTAGTGTGAAGGTGACCTTCTTTGATCAGGTGACCTGCCCAGTAGATGAGGGAGAGCAAAGCTTTTGACACCGTTTCGCACAGCATTCTCCTAGGGAAGCTGGCAGCTCATGGATTGGATTGGCACACTCTTCGCTGGATAGAAAACTGGTTGGAAGGACGGGCCCAGAGAGTTGTGGTGAATGGTGTTAAATCTAGTTGGCGGCTGGTCACTAGCGGTGTTCCCCAGGGCTCAGTCTTGGGGCCAGTGTTGTTCAACATCTTTATTGACAGCCTGGATGAGGGGATAGAGTGCACCCTCAGTAAGTCTGCAGATGACACCAAACTGGGAGGCAGTGTCAGTCTGCTTGAGGGTAGGAAGGCTCTTCAGAGAGATCTGGACAAGTCAGATCGATGGGCCGAGGCCAACTGTATGAGGTTTAACAACGCCAAGTGCTGGGTCCTGCACTTTGGTTGCAACAGCCCCAGGCCGTGCTACAGGCTTGGGGCAGAGTGGCTAGAAAGCTGCCTGACAGAGAAGGACCTGCAGTGTGCCCAGGTGGCCAAGAAAGCCAATGGCATCATGGCCTGCACCAGGAATGGTGTGGCCAGCAAGAGTATGGAAGCGATTGTCCCCCTGTACTCAGCACTGGTGAGGTCTCAGCTTGAGTACTGTGTCCAGTTTTGGGCCCCTCAATACAAGAAGGACATTGAGCTGCTGGAGTGTTTCCAGAGAAGGACAACAAAACTGGTGAAGGGACTTGAAAACAAATCTTATGAGAAGCAGCTGAGGAAACCGGGGTTGTTTAGTCTGGAGAAGAGGAGGCTGAGGGGAGACCTGATCGCCCTCTACAACTACTTGAAAGGAGGTTGTAGTGAGGAGGGTGTCAGTCTCTTCTCCCAAGTAGCAAGCGATAGGATGAGACGGAACAGCCTCAAGTTGCATCAGGGGAGGTTTAGGTTGGATATTAGGAAAAACTTCTTCACAGAAAGAGTAGCAAGGCATTGGAATGGATTGCCCAGGGAGGTGGTTGAATCACCGTTCCTGGAAACATTCAAAAAAATGTGTAGACGTGGCACTCTGGGACATGGTTTAGTAGGCATGGTGGTGTTAGGCTGATGCTTGGACTTGATCTCGGAGGTCCTTTCAAACCTTAAGGATTCTATGATTCTAAGATGCTGGATAGCAGCAGTGACCATCTTTGATGAGGGAAGCTTCTGGCTTCGTTTGATCAGCTGCAGTGGGAGTTTAAAGCTATTTCTACACACAGTGTCCTCACAGAATTTTGTTGGACTTTGGCCAGAGATGACACTTGTTCGCCTGATGAATATTTATTAGTGTCCTTCAATTCTTTAAAATCCTTCCAAAGGAGCCTGCCCATAAGGTAAGGCAGTCGCCCAGGGGCAAATCATGGTTTAATTGCACTGCCTATAAACAATCATGTGCAATGACTTCAGATGAGTCATCTTGTACTAGAAAGAAGTGCAACCTTCTCTTTGCAGGTCAGTATTCACAGCTATTAAAGCTAACATTGGCTTTTTTTTTTTCTTTTTTTCTCTACGACAGCTTCATAGATGGAATATATATCTTAGTTTAAATATAGTCAGTGTTTATTCATGCAACTCTTTTCAAATGTGATTTCAACTAGCTGAGACTTGACTATGTACGTTATTCATGAACACCTAAATACCTTCTGTCACCTATGGTTACTTTTCTCATATCTTCAGTTGTTAATTGAAGCTAGAAGCCAAGATGGCTCTTTGTTAATTTTCTTTAAACTTTAGAAGGATAGGAATAAGGGTGTCCTGGATAGGGACAGACTAGATAACCCCAAAATTTATTTTCTATAAATAATAGTTCAAAGTAGCCAACACTAACCAGAGTTTACCTATTCCTTTTTTCCTACATATCTCATGAAGAAATACTTATGATAATTGTGCACCATTTTTGTTGAAGACAGCTTATAAATATCTTGATTTCTCCGGATTTTAACTGTACCATCTAGACAAACACTGTAAGTTTTGTTGGTAGCAACAGCAAAAGAATTTTGGTGTTTTCATTCCTACGGATTATGCTCTAATATATTTAAAATGCGATCAGCCACTCATGTTTTAAATTAACTAAAAATTGGGATGAAATAGCAACAGCAAAGTGAATCATGCTGGTATAGAGACAGATTCCTTCCTTAAGATTTCATTTTGATTCATTCTTCATGCTCTTTATGAGTGCAACGAATTCACTGTATCTCTAGCTGTGGTCTAAATTCTGTCAGAGAGGAATTCTTTTTAACACAGAGATTTTGCTTTCAGAACGTGCCATGTCTCAAAAGGTATTATCACACGAGGCATTAGAACAAACCTAAAATCACCTAGCAGTACATTTCTCCCCTTTCACTTTAAAGGGATAACTCAGAACCTAATTTTCAAAGGACCTGAACAATGTAGCTTCTGAGAAAGTCAAACCTTTGTGAAAGCAGCTCCTAAGTCTTTTGGGAGACACATTTTATTCTTTGCTAAACAAATAAAAATGTTGGTACTACTACTTTTATTGCCTATTCTAAATTTGGAATGTTTATTGACAAATCAGATGTTTTCTCTGTAAATAAATATGACATCTCAACATCTGCTATGCTATTAGGGCACCGGGTCCTGCAATGACTTGTCAAAACAACATACTCTGGGTTTATACAGTTGTCTTTTGTTGTAACTCTGCCTTTAATAATAGAGCATATACTGAGTCTCTTCTGGCTGCATCTTCACACTCAAAGCCATTCTAGGACCTTCATATTAACAAATTGCTTTGGTTGACAGTTCTGGTTGCAGTTAGAAATAGCGCTTAGCTGGGAATATATGCCCTGTCTCCTGGATGCTTTCAGGTACAGCGTGTTTTCCTTGGAAAAATGTCTTTCACAAAGGTGGGTGGTTCTTCTAAATAACAATTCCCAAGTTATATGCTTTAAAAAATAATATATGATCTCTCTTTCTCAGACTGAGATTCTATTCACTTTTACAATTAATGGTTGTTATCATTATTATTCTTCTCACAAGCACTTGAATTCCCGTCATGTGTGTTGGATGAACATTCTGATACTTGTTTCTGTTGTACTTAGTCCACTGCCAGCAGATGTTTCAGGGTGAGGGGAAGATGTCGAATTCTTTCAGAAAATCTGTACATTTCTGGTACTGCTTTTGTAGAATTTTGTGAATAAAGATTAGAAAAAGTACCTTACAATTCCTTGCAATTTGTATTTCAGCCTGCAACCCCAACAGCCATGTTTCCATCCAAATCTGTATGGCAGAACTCGAGTTAGAGTCTATCCTACAGCATAAGTAGCCTAAACTTCCTTCAGACAAGCTAGATGTAAAGATACTATTCAGTGTTTGCAATTTCTCATATTAAAAAAGCCACATAAATATTAAAAAATGTGATGGACATTAGGAGTGGAGTAATACCAAGGGCAGAAACATCAGCTACCTGATTGTCTCTGTTACGAGGAATAATGAGTGACTGCAAGCAACAGAAGGCAAACATTATAATTGTAAATGAAGAATAATTTTCTCAATACCAAACTGAGAGTGAAGGAAAGATTCTCACCGGGGACATTGTCAGCTGCTGCTACTGCATCTTATTATTACTTCAGATTTTTGCAAGGATTTTTAGAAAAGAAACACCAGGGAAGAAACAACTATCAAATAGCAAGGCTGACAAGAATGAGTTTTTTAATACAGATTTGACTGAATAACTCTCACCTGCCATTTTGTTCTTGCTTTGGCTTTATTTTCAGGTTTTAATTGGCCTATCAAAATTCAAAAAAGCAAATAAATCTTCAAGAATGCATTCCCTTTATGTGTTTATTTATGCCTGTTTCTTAGAGTCAAGCCAGAATTTTATAGCCTGATCCAACTTTTTCTTTACTTCCAGAGTTACTGAATGACAGCAGTATTTCTCTCCAGATATTTTCTAATGTTCTGTTAAAAAAAAAAACAACCAACAAATCAGAGCAGTGGTCATTGAACATATGGCTATCTGGTTACACAAACATCTGCTCTATGAATGAGTAGTTGGATTGGTGCTGTTTATTAGAAGGGTTCACTCAGTCCTTTTTGACAGTGGAAGTGGATATTGCCAGGACACAACCCATTTTATGTCTTACAGAGTGAAAAGTTTCTGGTCATAGGATTATCTTTTTTCCCCATGGATGGTAAATACTCTTCACAACAATCTGCTGCCCAGACACTGTGAAACGCAGGCAGGAAAGGCTGCAGAATCATGTGTTCCTGCTGTGCACAAATGCATTCACCCTGGGTCCCGTGCCACAAGTTTGCCATGAATTTCACTCAGCAAAGCCTTCTGCCATGCCATCCTGGTCTTTGGTATCTTTGCAAAGTAAGCCATTGAGACCAAACACGACAACAGTGGTATGGAAGGTCATTTTTGTAATAATTTTCTGTCTTCATTTTAGAAGTTAAGAAAAAAAGCTTGATGGTTTTCCAATTGGAAACTTTTTTTAACCTCACTGTTTAACCACTTTAGTCTTTAACCAATTCCCACAATGACATATTACTCTCCTGTAACCATGCTCCCACATTTTTAATAACAAGGGCAAATAACTGTTGTCTGGCTTGCTCCCTCCTCTTTTTTTTTTTTTGCTAGTAATATGACTGGAGAGGAAATGCAGAGAAAACAAATATAAAACACAACATAAATAAAGGATAAAGATGTCATTACAGAATGAAATGGTGATTTATTAATTACTCTGACAGTAACTGTAAACATACAGCCTGGGTAGAACTTTGTTCTGTTTTGGAAGGCTTAATTCAAGTCCTTACTGGTACAGAATATTGTTTAGCTTACTAATGCCTATATAATACATGTGGAAGCATTATCCCTCTCACAAAGGATGAATGACTTGTTTACATATTGTAGGTCATTTTCCCATGAAAAGGCAATGCAAATACATATTCTGATAGTTTTAAAGAAGAGCACAAACAGTAGGAGAGGAGATCAAATGGTTTGGATTAAGGATTGTGAAATGGAATCTGTAAAAAAGCCCTTTTGTGTCGCTAATCCTCAGAGTTTATCCATGCAGCATAATTTGGCACGTACATGAAACATTGCAGATTGGCATTCAGTGAGTCAGACATTTAATGCAGCATCTTTTCTTTACTGAGAATTAAAAGATGAAACCAAAATCTCTGACATGGCTGTGTCCCCCTACATATTTTTTACTACAGTCAGGTTCTACTATTTGTGTCATACGTGTCAGCATTTAGAACTTAAAATGTAAAATAATGAAACAACTGCAACTTCTAAAAGTTTAGTCTATAAAATACATAACCTGCAAAGAAAATAAAGTTAAAAAGAAAATAAAACAACCTCCTTTGCTTGCTCCAATTAGTAAGAATTGAAAAGACTAGGGGACCAAATTGGGATTGCCAAATCCCAGTGTTTATATGTCAAGTTCCAAAATAAGTTAGAAAATATAACTGTTTAAAACATGAGTCATAAGCACTGCAATAGCATGGTTCCTTTTCCTCTCATTAAGTTCATTAAAGCGACCCGGATCCTGCTTCAACAAGATACTACATAAGAGATATACCTTCATTTAGGTTATTTATAATTCTATACAGATCAAAAAGAAAATGTTTTTATTTGGCTTGAATAACACAATTCGTTTCTCCTACGTAAATTAACATAATGCTGTAGTACAAGAACCTAGATGGTAATCTATGTACTCAGAAAAGAAGTCACAAGAAAGACCTACTTATATGATCCATGTCAGCTGAAGCTAATGGAGTGCAGTAGATTTCGGTTTGCATGGAACTGAATGCAGGAGCAAGCTCTTCATATTGTGTATTTTTGCTTTTTGTACAACAACAGAAGATATTCCAGGCTTCTTTACATATTCACTACAAAATATGTGAAGTTAGACCATGCCACTGCTGTAAAAGTAAGTACAGTGGTAGAAATTTCCTCTCCCAGGATGGTTACTCTTGTTCTTCATGCAGGAATCATAATACAGATATAGGCTCAGCTTCACGACACCACCCCTGCCTTCTCTCATCATCCATAGAATTATAGAATCATTTTGGTTGGAAAACGCTACTAAGATCATCAAGTCCAACCATTAACCTAGCACTGGCAGATAAACAACACCCACAGCCTTTTCCTCATCCACTAAGCAGGTCACCTTGCCATAGAAGGAGATTACATTAGTCAAGCAGGACCTGCCTTTCATGAACCCATGCTGGCTGGGTCTGGTCACCTGGTTGTCCTGTACATGCCATGTGATGGAACCCAAAGATAATCTGCTCCATAACCTTTCTGGGCACTGAGGTCATACTGACAGGTCTGTAGTTCGCTGGATGCTCCTTCAGGCCCGTCTGGTAGATGGGTCTCACATTTGCTAAATTCCAGTCAACCGGGACCTCCCCAGTGAGTCAGGACTGCTGATAAATGATAGAAAGTGGCTCGGTGAGCACTTCTGCCAGCTCCCTCAGTACCCTTGGGTGGATCCCATCCAGCCCCATAGACTTGTGTGTGTCCAAGTGATGTAGCAGGTCACTCAGCAACCATTTCCCCTTGGATTATTACAGAATCACAGAATCACAGAATCTTAGAGGTTGGAAGGGACCTCGAAAGATCATAGAATCATAGAATCATAGAATCATAGAAGCACTAAGGTTGGAAAGGACCTCCGAGATCATCAAGTCCAACCATCAGCCTAACACCACCATGCCTACTAAACCATGTCCCGGAGTGCCACGTCTACACATTTTTTTTAATGTCTCCAAGGACGGTGATTCAACCACCTCCCTGGGCAATCCATTCCAATGTCTCCCTACTCTTTCCATGAAGAAGTTTTGCCTAATATTCAACCTAAACCTCCACTGATGCAATCTGAGGCCATTCCCTCTCGTCCTGTCGCTCACTACTTGGGAGAAGAGACCAACACCCTCCTCACTACAACCTCCTTTCAAGTAGTTGTAGAGAGCGATCAGGTCTCCCCTCAGCCTCCTCTTCTCCAGGCTAAACAACCCCAGTTCCCTCAGTCGCTCCTCATAAGCTTTGTTTTCCAGTCCCTTCACCAGACTAGATCATCTAGTCCAACCCCCCTGCCAAGGCAGGACCACCTAGAGTACATTACACAGGAACGTGTCCAGTTGGGTTTCGAATCTCTCCAGAGAAGGAGACTCTACAACCTCTCTGGGCAGCCTGTTCCAGTGTTCTTCACCCTCACAATGAAAAAGCTTTTCCTTATATTAACATGGAACCTCCTATGCTCCAGCTTGCACCCATTGCCCCTTGTCCTATTGCTTGATGAAACCAAGAA
>VWZZ01008014.1:27680-41869 GCA_013399095.1 Psophia crepitans | reverse complement strand
ACCTCCCTCGACCTACTGACCACAGCCCTTCTAATACACTCCAGGATGCCATTGGCCTTCCTGGCTACCAGGGCACATTGCTGGCTCATAGTCATCCCTCCATCCACCAGGACCCCCAGGTCCCTTTCCCCTACGCTGATCTCCAGCGGGTCAGTCCCCAACCTATACTGATACATGGGATTCTTCTTTCCCAGATGCAAGACCCTACAATTGCCCTTGTTGAATTTCATTAGGTTCTTCCCTGGGGCTTTGTTCTGCTCCTTGTCCCTGTCTTCCAGCTCAGGGGGCTGGGTACCTAGTACTGGTCTTACTCTGTGACAGAGGAAGAACAATGTGCCTATGGATCTTGTTTTTCATAGTAATTTCATTAGAGGCAAAACAACTACTGGCTGGGAAGAGAATGGATCGAGAGCAGTGCTGAGGTGAAAGACTTGGGGATGCTGGCTGATGGAAAGCTCAACATGAGCCAGCAGTGTGCACTGCCAGCCCAGAAAGTCACCATATCCTGGGCTGCATCAAAAGCAGCGTGGCCAGCAGGTCGAGGCAGGCAATTCTACCCCTCTGCTTCGCTCTTGTGAGACCCCACCTGGAGTACTGCATCCAGCTCTGGGGTCCTCAGTAGAGGAAAGACATGGAGGTGCTGGAGCAAGTCCAGAGGAGGTCCACAAAGCTAATCAGAGGGATGGAGCACCTCTCCTATGAGGACAGGTTGAGACAGTTCGTGACTGTTCAACCTGGAGAAGAGAAGGCTCCAGGAAGACCTAATCGCAGCTTTCCAGTACCTGAAGGGGCCTACAGGAAAGCTGACGAGAGGCTGTTTCTTAGTAAGTGTAGTGATAGGACATGGGGTAATGGGTTTAAACTAAAAGAGGGAAGATTTAGATTGGACATTAGGAAGAAATTCTTTACAGTGAGGGTGGTGAGGCCCTGGCACTGGTTGCCCAGAGAAGTTGTGGAGGCCCCATCCTGGAAGGGTTCAAGACCAGGTTGGATGGGGCTTTGGGAAACCTGGTCTAGTGGAGGGTGTCCCTGCCCATGGCAGGAGGTTAGAAGTAGATGATCTTTGAGGTCCCTTCCAACCCAAACCATTCTGTGGTATGATTCTATAAAACTCGTCTAAGCACTTCCCATTATTTCAACAATTTACTCTTCCGTACTGAGAGTAATGTAAGCACAACTGAAGAGGACTGCAAAATGATTGAGTGAAAATGAATGACTAGCTGGAAGTAAGCAAAGGTGAATTTTTAAATTTTTTTTAACTGGCATTACCACTCAGAAAATATTAACATTAAACTGGAGCCTGAGCATGGGATCCACAAAGATTAGCACACTGTACATGGATGCTCCTTGTAGGAGATTGGGGATTTGAGGAACCTTGCTTTTCTCCAGGTTTTGAACATAGAGCTTTGGAAAGGAAGGAGACATCTTCTCCTTCTGAGGATTTGAAGGCATGGATCTCCTCATTGAGATAATCGCTTCCTCCTTTTTGCCGAAAGCTCAAAATGAAGGTGCTAGTCTTTATACCAACAGTTCAGCAATTCAAACTTTCACTCACAAGTAGAGAAATCCAACTTTCCCCCCGCATTTGCTAAGATAACAGCAAACTAAGCCAAAATCTCCTACTTGTCAGAATAGGGCATTAAGCTCTGGGGTAAGGGGATGTCCTGCTCTGGACCACCCTCAGTTGCTGTTGTTAAAGCTTATTTATTTACTGCTCATTTCCCCTGGGACAAGGAATGGTTCATGAGTCATATATACAACTGACTAGCTATCAGGCTGCAAAATTCTTGGCCTTTCATACTTTTGGCTCAATGTTTTTGACACATGATACTGCTCTAAAACATAAAAACTGAAGGAGACAGCTTCCCACAGCTCCAGAATACAAGATGCCATTATTTTCTACAGTGCTTACCATTATTATTACAATCTTAGGGGGGACAAAAAAAAAAAAAAAAAAAAACCAACCAAAGTACTTTTTTTCCCTTACAGTTTCCACCTGACATAAGAAAAACAGTACATCAGTCTTATAGAGCAGAGTCCTAAGAACACTAAGAGGAATTTTATTTATATCTATAGTTCAGAATTTGACTCACAGTGTGTCATTTTAAAGCCTTGTGTGCTGGAGATCAGACATTTCCTAGAAGATCCAGAGAAGTATCCGGTGGATTCTCACATACCTTCTGTTCTCAACGTCTACGACACAGGTGTGTGTGACTGCGGGGAACACAAAGATTCAGATGGCACTTTTCAGAGCTATACTCCTGAAGGCTTCACATGTTTTAAAAACATTTTATTGGAATATTTTCACAGCCTGTTGGAAAATGAGGATCACCTTTGCTCAAAAAGGCAGCAAAAAAAGTCTGGCAGCACTGATGGATTTTATGTTGCTTGATCAAAATTTAATCTTGGTGTTTGCATTTGTGGCTCTGCAAAGAGTCTGTACTGATTGCCTGAATTTCAGTGTCATTTACATTGTAAACAATAAATGAGATGCAGTTGTAAGATTATCACTCAGAATATAATAGTGCTCTCAAACAAGGAAAACAAAAAGGGACAGGCTTTATCATAGCACTTTCACTGAGGGTACCCTGATGGTTTTAATGATCTTTACAACCTCTCAGCATTAAATAAAACACTGCCATGACACCCATGTCAAATGGAATAAAATATCCTTATACTTGGAAAGTAGATTTGGGGGATCTGAAAGAAACCGATTTCGGGCTTAATTCACTTTATTTTCCAGTGCAACAGTAATCTAAAGAACAGCAAATATGTATAATAAATGACAGCAGAAGCAGGAATTATTGACATTGATTATGGAACACAAAGTAAATCACCTTCTCTTGATCTTTTTAGATGTATCGACTGCAATTTGCATATACCACTGTTTTTCCCTAGGACAGTTAATTTTATGGGCTTTTGTTTGGTTGGTTGGTTTTGTTTTGTTTATTTGTTTTTTTTTTTAGTTCAATTGTTCTAATTACCCATTCTATTGCAAAATTCTATGTGTTTGTAGCTGCACAAAATTATTAGTGAATCTTTTTTGAGGAGGGAGAAATATGGTGCTTTATCCATACAAATAAGACACAAGATTTTGCAAAGGAGGTAATTTCTTTGTTGTCACTTGGTTTTGACATCTTTTATATTCTTCCTCAAAGTCCTGACATCATTTAACATCAGCAAACACTATTTCTGCCTATAAGCACTTAGTGCTATGCTCAAGGTTCTCTGACATCGTCTCAGAGCAAAGCTCCTTCTAGGACCCTGTTGAAGTCATGGCTCCATGACGGTATTCCCTAGCAGAGAATTTCTCCCAGTCATTCCCATAGTGTGTCCTCATCAGAGCATGCCTAGACAGCATCCCCCTGCTACTGCAAGAGTTTTTCTCTCTGTCCATCCTTTTTTTACTTTGCCCTTGATAACATATTATGTTAATAAGTGCTTTATTTGGCACTCATCTCCAACAATCTTGATTTCTAAAGAAACACAGATATCTATGTAAAAAGATATGAACACACCACCGCTGCTTATAATATGTGGTGTACTAGGATGAAAAATTAATCTCCAGTTATGACAACTACAACTTTTAGAGCTGTTTTAGTGACAATTAACAATCTACCAGGTTTTGATCCACTTCAGCTCTGAATAGAGTTCAGCTCCTTAGTCTATGTATGTTTTGGATCTTGCAGCAATTGAAATTCAAGGTGAGAGAGATAGGAGTAGCAGAAGCAATCTGAACAAATGGCTGCAGCCTCTGATCGGTTAAAGTTGAAATGTTACTTCCTGATTACAACTGCCATCTGTTTACCAGGTAAGTAGTGAATCAAAGTCATTTTTACCTGTTTTCCCCCAACATAATGTAATTACAACTGTAAATTTCACAGGTTTTGACACTGGAAGGGAGAAAAATCAAAGCCACTACATCCAGAGATAGCCATTTCCTCAAGTTCTACATATTGACCACTCGTATTAGCTGCTCTGGAACTAAAATATCATGCATCACAGATGAGAGTCCTCATGAGTTATTTTAAAGTTTTGTTCTAACTCTTCCTCTCAAAATAACATCAAATTTCTGCTGTGAAGTTCTGCAGGAAAGATGCATGTCCTAAATTTTTTTTTCATCCATGAGAAGGTTTATTACACCTTTTCTATGCATTTTCTCAAGAGGTACACTTTAGGATAATTTAAATCATGAATGCTTGCTTTTGATCACTAGGAGCAGAAAAGCTTCAGATGGAAACAAATGAGGAATATAAATAATCAGGGTTAGAAGTAAACCCTAAGAGCTCTACAAAGTTCACCTTGCATTTTGTGGAGGTTTTTTTCTTTCTTTTTTTTTTTTTTTCTTTCCTAAGTGTCTCTATAAAGAAGAGAAGAGGAAACAACAAAGTTGCCAAAGGAAAGCAGAATCTTTACCAAGTATCTTTTTTAAACATAACTTAAATTTTCACATAAAGCATACAATAGTTAGGCAGAGCAGTAAAAGTGCCATTTTCACAGTAGCTTAGTCTCAAAATTTTAAGTCTTCACAAGTTTTCTAGGGTCATCTCAAGTTTTCTAGTCCTATGTACAGATATTCCTTGCCTGATTCTTCTGTCTTACATTATTATTGATGGAATAGATGGACAGTTTTTACATAAGTTTTGAGCTAATTATTACTTTTAGAAAAGGGTTAGGTTTCAAGGAAAACAAGTTTCTGTCAGATCTCATGTTACACTGCTGGTATTTCTTTACCTGGAAAGCTAGATAGGAGTAGTTTATAAAGCAAATGCAGCACCAGAACCAAATGAAATACATACTCGGATATTTCTTAAAATACTAAGAAAAAAACACAAACATGAAGACAGAAACCTTTGGCTTTTTAATTGCTGTCAAGGAACAAGGAAATATCAAGAAGAATAAATCAAAGTAAATCATGTACACTATTGGATATATAAAGTATCATTCTGACTTTTCTGAAGGCGAGAGGTGAATGTGTGTACAGCAGAAAGAGAACATATTGTTTAGAAATATGCAGAATAACATGCATAAGTATGAATTTCTGAAAAACAAAGCAATGTATTGCCAAAGTTCTTTTTCATTTATTTGAAATCAGGAGACAAAGGAAAGAACAAAGTGTTCTTACATTAGTAAGAACTCTCTGCCATGCGAAAATACGGGTCTACCACGGTAGCAAGTAAGGTAGGAGAAGAGAGCTACAGAAATTAATTAAGGAACAGGTTCAGCAGAAAGCTGGATTAGGGGGTAGTGCTTCACAGTTCTAGAAATCCTTACCTTTGTTATCAGGTACAGAAATGATATTTAAGAGATGACACTTTCTAGACAAGTAAAATGCACTGATGGTAACTCACTGTAGCCCAGTGTGAAGTAATACATTTATGAATCAAATACAGTAAAACTTGCAGAATCTTACATTTTAAAAAGTGGCCATACACTAGCTCATAAAAGATTGAGCTAGTCTGAAATGTATTTCCCTGTAAAACTAGTTAGGACACTTTTTGTTTTATTAAAGGATATTGCTTCTGAAAATGTTAGAAAGCTTTCATCAAAAAACCTGTATGAAGTAAATTCCTATGGGTACATGGTTGTCACATATTGAAATAGACCATCTTTATGCCAACATAGCAGAAAAACTAACTGAATCGAGAGCAATGAAAGTAATGGAATAAAGTTAACATATTATAATTTCCACTGCCACTACTGTTCAGGTGTCAAGTTTTAATAGGAACATAAACTATCTCAGGCTAGTGAGCCAGATCTGACAGGGAATTTTTGAACAGAAGTTGCTCCAGATAAAACAGTGACCAGAAGTTGGGGGCAGTAAAAGAAAATTTCAGAAAGTTTTGTTCTTGATCTTCTTTTAACACAATGAACTGTAATTACAGAGCAGAGATTCTTGCATTAAAAAAAATTCTTTTTCTTATTTTTGTAATCAAAGTATCCTTATGATTATTTAAGTTTTTGTAGTCAGGACAAAGTTTTAAAACTACAAGGCACTGTAACCTCTCGCTCTTAAGGGCTAGTTTCAGTTTATCAGAAAGTTAACAGTGACAAACTATGTGGAGTAGGTATGTGGAAAGGTCATGACAGTTCATCAGGAGAAAGATATTGTTCTAAGGCCACGAGCCCTGTAAATGCTTGCCACTGTGGGAATTTCTGCTGCTACAGCAGTTGCCAATTTAGAAAATGTTCTTAAGTGCCGTTAATCCCTATTCTAGTAAACCTGTTTTTATAGAAACAAGATTCTTATCAAAACATAATTTCCAAGAAATGGATTAATTTAGATTAGCAACACTAGCTCAGAAATCTTGTGTTGCTGTCAAAACTTTATTTATTTTGTTTATTTGATTCCATGTTATTTCTGGAATATGAGTTTACATTACTACACATGTGTTTTAGTTCAGACAGAGCCTGATAACAAATAGATAAACCACTTATGAGGCTGAAAAGCCAAATAACTTGTTACATAAGGTATTTTATTCTTACCCTCACAAGCTTTCATTTCTTCTCTTCATACTCTTCAGAAATATGGGAATATGTAGAGGAGTAAGAAGGGAAAATTTAATAAAGATCAAGTGGACTGCCAGCAGGTTAACCAATGGCATAAAATTTTGCAAAGCAATGAAGGCAACTTATCATAAACACTGAGGAGTGTTTCACTGTGGAATATTCTGCCCAACTCATTAAAACCCCACAAGATGTTTCTGCCCATACAAAGCAAAGTTAAAAAAAAAAGATAACTCAGGTTAATTAATAATTCTTCATCCCTGATGATGAATAGGATTCCATAATGCTGCCCCTCTGTTTTTAATTTCTGTGCTTCCATGGATCAGTAAATGCAGCTATTTGGGGAAGGCCTGTGGTTAACTCTTCAAAGTAGAGTCACATTTCATTAGGGCTCAGGGAGAAATGCAGTCTCCTTTAACAGAGAACAAAAAATGAACACGTACATGAAAGACACATGTGCCCCATTAATCCTGCTCTTTGGGCATTAGGAGTTCTCTGTTGTATCTAGTACTGGCAATGGGGAAGGAGAGGAGGCAGTGTGTGGTTCTAAACTCAGCCGGGCCCTGGGACCCCAGCACCACAGGCTGATGTTCTTACCTGGACAGAGTGGCATCCCTGGGCTCCAGGTGAGTCCCCAGGGGCACCATGGCACAACCCCTCTCGTCCTGTTGAAGGTTACCACCAGGCAGGCACGCAGTGGTGCCCTGGTCCTGTCCCTGCCCAAGGGACCAGCTCACACCAGTCTCCTCTGTAATGTCCACATGAATTCAGCAGAGGTTGGAGCCCCTGGTCCCTGGAGAGGCATCTCTGGCTCCACAAGCTGCAGCTGTTCACAGTGATTTCCTATAGACATTCAGAACACAAACTGTTCTCCCCCCCAAATGGCAGTGCGGTGGTATTCAAAACAAATCAGAAATCAGCTCTACTGTTATAAATCAGCATGTGATATGTGAAGGAGTTTATGAGGGTAAAAGAATATGTACAGATCTGTCACGAAAATTTGCCCACAGATTAAGCAGGCAGGAGAAAATAGTGAATATAAATGACATTTTTTTAGAGAAAAATATATGATGCTATATCCAACAGCTCAAAATGTGCAAATCTGCTGTAGTTCCATGTCCCCAGATTCAACCAGTAGCGAGGTGAAGATGTATTCCTAGCAGGCATACGCACACAAATCGCACATACACACCATATATGTATATACATATATATGTATATATACATGGTTGGCCACATACAGATCACAGACAGACACTCAGAGCAGCCACACGAACACAAACAGCACCAACAGCCTGATCCTGCTGCCCTCTTTGGCTGACCAGCATGGGGGGTTTCTAGTGAGAATATATACACACATATGTAAAAGGTGGATCCCTGCAGCAACCGGCCTCACTCAGGTCTTCCCCGTAGCTGGTGAAAGCTACTTACATATGTGATTTCGCTCCCAGAGCCATCCCTTACAGACCCACTCATCCCTTTGGCTCTCAAGGCCACTTCACCTACTCACTGGCTCCATCTTCACTCACTCACTCGTACACGTGCACTCACTGCAGTCACTGCCCCACGGACACACAGGTCCTCTGACTCATGGTCTGGCCCCTGTTGCTGCGCTCAGATCTTCATACACACACACGCACACAGAATAGAAATGCCCAGGAAAGAGTTAGTTAGTATTTAATAAGACAATAGAATAATAGATAATAGATAATAGAACAGACTGCACTGATCAGGCATGGGGCACACAAGCAACGATACTCACTTTTTAAAATGTCAGGAAGTGTAATAACAAGAATTCCACCTACACACTACTGCAGTTATTAGCATTTCCAGTGATGAGCACAATAACTTGTAAATTTAGTGTATCCTTAAATAATTGGCGCTGCCTGGCTGATTTACTGAGTGAGGGCAATGTTATTGATTAGCATAGCTGCCTACTGACCCACAGTGGTATTGTCTGCCATATAACACAACACTTGTGCAAAAAAAAAAATTAAAAAAAATAAAAAGCCTACTGCTATCAGCTGGACTGAGGCACAGCTCTAATAGTTCAGAGTACTTTTCCTTAAGAGAGAAAAACTAGTTCAGTAGAGGCAGGTGGAAAATACAGAGAAAAGAATCGGGTTCTGCCAGCTTCCTATCGACAGCACTGCACTCTGTAATTACTTTTATTGATCAGTGGGACTATTCATGCAGTGATGTTCTTTGTGTAATGGAACAAAACTGGTTCCATGTAAATTCAAACACAACATGGTTAAGGTGTACAATCTGGCTCATTTGGTTTGTAGCTACAACCCACTGGCTTTCTAAATTATTATGGAAGTATCAACAGCTGTTCTCTCCACCCAGCTATAACACCTTGAGCTGGAACGCATACTAATCCATCAGTAATGAGAACCAGCCCCTTCACAAGATGTGAATAAGGAAAGAAAATCTTATTGGAAAAACTGGATTTGTAAAAAGATACTTATAGATCAAAATACGCTGTGCCTTGGAGATAATAATAATGCATAGATGACTTACATGAACAATTACCCTTGTGAAGAGGGGGAAAAAAAAGAATGTTCCATTTCTGTGCTTGTTGTTTGAAAACCTTTGCCAAATTTGTGAAGACAGATTCATCCATGCCCCTGCGGTAGAAAGGTATTAACATTCATAAACAATAAAAAAAGTTACTAATAAGTTACTAATGCCTGAAACTTGTGATTTCCTCCTGGTCCTTAGTTGTGAGGGGACTTTACAGAAAGTCCAAGACAGGAGGACATTACAAGTCCAGTGAAGAATCCTGCACAGCACAACATATCATAGCAAAGGCAGAGCTCTCAGAAAAACATCTTTACATTATTTAAAGGCATGAAACGAAAGGAAAACTGGCACCTCTGATATCCACCAGAAAGACTGTTCAAGTCCAGGTTCAGAAAAGTATTCAAGAAAGATTTATTTTTGAAAGAACAAGGTTGTCTCAATTTCAATTTTCAATATATGTGCTATTCAAGCAGGAAAAGGGGGCAAGGAGCACCTAAAAACTGCTGGCAACCATTATCAGGCACATTGTTTGCTCTTGACAGGACTTCTCTGAAGTCCATTTTTCTCTATGAAATTACATGAGTTAGAATTGGTCTGAGGGCTCTTTGACTGTTCTGCTGCCTTCCATTATAAGTCCCAAAAGTGGCTGCATGAAATGCCATCATCAGCAACAGCACCTAGCTTTGCACTGTGTGGCCTTAAAGCCAGAAACAAAATTAAATTTATAAATTAAATTTAGAAATATGCAGAATTTGACAATAATTAGTAAGTATTAGGCTATTTGTTGCAGAGCGTATAAATCAGCATCAGTGACTTAGGACTGTGACAAAAAAGGCTTGAAAAGTCTTTGTTACGGCAATTCAAGTGAGATGTTACCACCCTCAGCTGTCTACCCCATACCTCTTCTGATGGAACCACCAGGGCCAGAATGTACACAGCCTGTTTCCCCTAATCCATCCTCTGGACTTAACCCATCTCAGCTATTCACACCCCAAGCTGTGAAAGCTGGGATGCAGACACATGGCTGGAGAGAGGAAAAAGAAAGAAAGGAAGGTCCCGTAGCAGCTTAAATTGCTGCAGCTTTTCAGCTCTGGGTTCATGAGGGGTGTTCCTTAGACACCAAACCCAGAGGTTTGTTAGTGACTTTGACAGGCTAAAAGGAGTCTTATCTTCTGAAAGAAATATCAGTCTCATGTTAAGTGCCCAGGCACCATGTAATTTAGAGAGATTTATGTATCAATGAACAACTTATACAATAGGAAATACTGCAGAGAACAGGTCAAATATACTGACTTGATTACCTTACCCACCACCACATTTGTCTCTATCAGTCATGGACTTCAGACATATTTAGCTTGAACATGAAGGGCTGAACAAAAGCTGTATGGCATTTTAAGGATGCCACTAGTGGCTAAAAAGTTACCTTACACAACTAAAGTGGTTATTACATAAACATAGGACACCTATAGATTTCAGTTGTGTGATTAGATTTCTAAACATTGCTTAAAGGTGCAGGTAAATCCCTGACAGTGTTCAGAAAAGTGCTTGGGTTAAGCAATGTGTCTGATTTGCTTTGACTTTCTATGGAAACTCCCTTGGAAATCAATGGTAAATGTCTGCTTTACGCCAGCCATTTCAGATACGCTATGAGTTGTCTTACCTTAGGCTTTGGGTACCTTTGTAGGATAATTCTTTCTAAATATGACCTGTTGGGTTTTTACTTTCACCCTTATTAAGTTACAGTTTCAAATTTCCATGAACAAGTTGGAAAGGAGCTCTTCAAAGGTTTGGCACATAATGTATACTCACTCTGAGTATTCACTTCCTGGTAGTATCTTCGTCTGATATTCTGTATTTCCCTTTGAAGCGTTCACATGTTGTGACTGCCTCAAAATCATATGCTAGTAGTGGTTAAGTACAGTAAACAAAATCAGGGGATGTAGGTATCGTTTTCACTGTTTCGAGAACTAGCCCAGATATCACCTTGATATAACAAGTGGAAACAGGAGGGAACTAATTTTTTCAAGGTAGTATAGGACATCACTGGCAAAACACAGCTTCTAGCTTTTGGGTCTCCAGAAACTCTTCCCTGGTCTGTTCATCAAATTACTTAGTCTTCTCTTTATGCTGTATTGAAAAGGATAATTTGTAATACAATCAGACTTAAATTTTAATCATTAAAGTCAGAAATGTTGCATTAGTCTGTCCCCAGCATGATTTAGTGGCAGTAAAAAAGGGTACTCATGAGATACAGAAGAGGATGTCTGAGCGGACATCAGAGAAAAGAAGTGGTAGCAACAGTCATTTTAAGAACTAACTATAGCCAAGGTCGAACTGATACTTCTTAAGATAACTCCAGAACTGGAAGTAGTGCAGAGGGACCCAAGCTCACAACATGGAAACGCTCACAGACACATTGTGAATGGCAGGACAAGTCAGCTCACTGATACCACAATATCAACACAACTACATTGGCTTGGATCTGAGCTGTTAAGTCCATCCGGTACTACATTCTGTGGACTTCATTGTATGGGTCAGCTCCATATCCAAGCTTTCTACAGCAAGATAACTTTGATTGAGATGTAGCTATTGTGATTTCTTTTAAGATAGTGCTAGTTTTTTATATTTAAAGAGAACCAATTGTCAAAAAAGGTTGTTTAGTTTTTGAATTGGTACACTGTTATGAGTTAACATAGACTTACTGCAGCAACTGTAGCTTTCAGTGTTGCATTTAAAAAAAAAACCCGTTATATTCTTAATTGTTATATTTCCAACCTGTTTTCAGGCCATGGAATAACAACTGAAGACACCAGAGTGCATATTGCCTGCCTGGATTAGGAGGACATACTTGCAGGAGATAAGGCAGGTAGGTGTAGATAGTTGTGTAACATGACTACTCAAAACTGGACAGAGGCAATGGTAGGAGGTAAGATAAAGCTCTCAGGCAAGTACATTTAGGCTGTGATTTAAGCAATCATCAGTCTGTTCTTGGAGCTAATGTGTCTCTTGTTCTCCATGACAGAATCTTTAGCTAATAACTGGAGATAACAAAGTAGAAAATGTAGATCCTTGCTACTCAATGCAGGAATGCACATATAGTTGAAGGTGAGGAGAATGGCATTATCCATCTCATCTGCCCTTGTTGTGTTGCTGATGAAGAACAGCCATTTGGTCACGTAAGCTTTTCCAGAATTGTCTAATTCTGCAAACGGCCAGAGTAGTGGGATTTATGGCCAGTGCAAGCTAAACCTGTCTTTGAATAATATAGGGTTATAAATGCTCAGCTACAGGCACCACAAAACTGGCAGAGTGAGTGCAAGTGTGAAGAGCTACATTAGCAAACAAGTGGGCACTAGCCCAACCCATTACCCAGTACAAAAAGATGGACCTGCAGATGGGGTCCAAATGAGCACCGCTTACTCTCCATTATTGCTAACAAAACGAGTGTCCCGTCCTCAGTGGTTAGAAGGATAAAGAGCAGTAGGTTACTAACTGCTCTTTGCCGCACCCAGCTGACACAGGGCAAGATGAAATTAATTCTTCAAGGTAAGCACACTCAGAACTATTTCTGACTGGGGCTGTAACTGCTCTGTGAACAGCAGTCTTTATAAAACATGTTTGAAATTACCGAGTAGGTTAGCAAGGCTATTTGGCCTTAGGTGTCAACAGAGGATTTTAGCTGAATCACTGAACTGGTCTGCCAGATTACTGACTCCATCCAGCATTTCAGTACACCACTCATTCATAGGTAATGAAAACCAAATGCTCAGAGTGAGACCAGCAAAAGCAACAGTAGGATGAAAACTGGAAAACAACAAACCTAATTAGAGAACTAGGGACTTCTTACAAACGATACTCTACTCCTAGGAAAGGCAAGAGCCTCAAAAGTCATAAGATATCCACTGTCATCATCTGAGCGCTGCTGATGCTCTCAGAACTGCCTTCCCGTGATTGGCAGTGCCAAACTGAGGGACGTGCCCTCATAGCACACTGCCTGCTCTGAATTCTCACCCTGGAGTAGAATGAGTTAAAACTTCCGTTTTCCACACAGGGAAAAGTCCAACATTGCAAAAAATGGTCTTGTAACAATGTGGAATATTAGAAAGTATCTTCAGCTTTCCCTCTGAAATGAACATACAAAAATGACTGGGGAAAAAGAAATTCATTATAGAGCTATGAACTTCTATTTTGAAGCTATGTTGACATCTTGTATTATTTTTCTATTATTTGACATCATTCCTCTTATGTATATTAAGCATCTAATGCTATTTCAGACTTTTCATTTAAGACATTTAAAATGGTTATAATATTCTATGCTTTTGTTGTTTGAAAGAAATTACAATCTTTAAGACAACTGCTACCTAACAGTGATTGAAACATACTCTTTTCTAGATCATAGAACCATAGAATCATAGAATCATTAAGGTTGGAAGAGACCTCAAGGATTATCTAGTCCAACGGTCACCCCACCACCTATTACCCACTAAACTATGTCCTGAAGTACCACATCTAACCTTTCTTTAAACACCCCCAGGGACGGTGACTCCACCACCTCCCTGGGCAACCCATTCCAATGCCCAACCACAGTTTCCAAGAAAAAATTTCTCCTCATCTCCAACCTGAACCTCCCCTGGCACAACTTGCAGCCATTCCCCCTTGTCCTGTCACTAGTTATCTGCGACAAGAGGCCGACCCCCAGCTCGCCACAACTTCCTTTCAGGTAGTTGTAGAGGGCAATAAGGTCTGCCCTGAGCCTTCTCTTCTCCAGACTAAACAAGCCCAGTTCCTTCAGCTGCTCCTCATAAGACCTGTGCTCCAGCCCCTTCACCAGTTTCGTTGCCCTTCTCTGGACACGCTCCAGGGCTTCGATATCTTTCTTGTGGTGAGGGGCCCAAAACTGGACACAGTACTCGAGGTGTGGCCTCACCAGGGCTGAGTACAGGGGGACGATCACCTCCCTGCTCCTGCTGGCTACACTATTCCTGATACAAGCCAGGATGCCGTTGGCTTTCTTGGCCACCTGGGCACATTGCCGGCTCATGTCCAGGCGAGCGTCAACCAACATCCCCAGGTCTTTTTCCTCCTCACAGTTCTCCAGCCACCCTGCCCCAAGCCTGTGGTGCTACCTGGGGTTGTTGTGGCCAAAGTGCAGGACC
>VWZZ01008014.1:0-22451 GCA_013399095.1 Psophia crepitans | reverse complement strand
CATGACCGCTGGTACATGATTGAGAGAGGCTCGGCAATCACATCCACCAGCTCCCTCAGCACCCTCGGGTGGATCCCATCCGGCCCCATGGACTTGTGGCAGTCCAAGTGAAGCAGGAGTTCTCTAACTGTTTTGACCTGAATTGCGGGGGGTTTATTCTGCTCCCTGTCTCTTCCCACTATGGAAGATGACAAGGACTTTTAAAGCCATTCTCCTCCCATTTAAGCTGACTGAAAGTCTAGCCCAATGATTTTCAAGCATAGCCACCTGTAGCCATGAAGAATTTCAGATCTTTTCCAGAATCACTGAAGAGGTGTTATTAAAATTTCTAAAGCCTATTCACTGCAGCTTCTGGATTATGAACTGGATTTTCTTGCCTGTAAGCAAGCAGAGCCTTTTATCTTCCTCCGCCTCTATCACTCATTCCTGCCCTCCTTGCACATTTTGGTTAAGTATTGTTCTACCACTACTTGCTTGTCAGTTCTCCTCATCGCCCTGTCATCTCCTTCTGTGGCTGAATTAACCTTCCTAGTATTTCATCAAATGAAGCACAGTGTCTCAACAGAATGACAATTACTACTTTGTAGCACCTTTCATGCTTCACAAACCCAAATTACTATGTGAACTGTATATATATATATGTGTGTGTGTGTATATATGGGGTTGTGTGCATATATATGGGTAAATTACATGTGACAATAATGCATGATATTTTGCGATGGAATACAGGGAATGTGGTAGCTAATTGAAACATCACACAGAAATAAGGCAAAATCACATTACTTCCTGATGTAGCATTTGCTTAGTATACCCGCTCCAATAAATTTTTTTTCTATAGCTGTAACTGACCCTAAAACATACTCTGTGTCTGTGATGGGTTTCCCTCAAACTTTCTTGTCCTCTGGCAACAAACCAAAGTAAGTTCTTCCCCCTTATAGACCTGGGGAAGAAAACGTATCTGCAGAAAGCAAACCACCACAGTGCCAGGAGCTCTAGGCTGGGGCCCTCCGGTTTACAATACTGGTAATGAGCAGAAGTGGCTCCATTTTACCTCTCATTTAGCAAAGAATCTCCAGTAGCAACATTTCCCTTAGCATTGTGCTGAACTGTGGATCTACACTAACTTTAGTTCTGATACTGAAAGGACTGATGTCAGTCAATGGGACTGCTTGTCAGTTGTCACAATTACAAGTATCTAGGAGTCAGAGTAAAGGAGACCATGTGGGGATGAATGCCTTCCTCTGCAGGAACTACTGGAGTAAGCTTTGAAGATGTTCTGTTCAGTATGCCAGTCCAGCCCAAGCTTGTGTGACAAACATCATTTCAAATTTCTATTGCTTCTATTACTTTCAGGAATCCTGATTCTATCAGATCAAGACCATGCTCAGTGTGGAAAATCATGAGCCAGCACAGCAGATGTTCTTCACTGAATTCGAACACCACCTTTGATCAAGCAGTGTGGGTATTGTCAGAAGGAGAGTAAACCTTCCAAAAGGACAAAGTTCATGTGAAACATCAGTGCCACAAGCCAAAGAACAGTTTTGTTCTTGCCTTTACTCCTCAGCAAACTGATTTTCCTTAATAGTTATCACTGTTGTGCTGAATCTTGATTACAGGACAAGTAGATTGCGACATCGCGAAAGGAACACAGATGGCTGATTAATTTCTCCATATAAAAGTTAATAGCTTACTCATTGCACAAGTTATTTTGGGGTAGCTGAATACACAGATTCAAAGATTTTCAGGAGCGAGGGCCTGGCTACTACCTGTGGGATGACTTTTCCTTGCAGTCATTGTGACAACAGCTATTTGCAGGACAGTTTGTGAATCCCCAGAAACTTCAGACAGCCTGTGTAAATGCTCTTAAGTCTTAACCACAAACAAGTATCTGTTATTGAGTTATGGCCAAACCTCAGGAACTGCTGATAGCAGAGAATTTTCAGCCTCGCCCTCCTCTGCTTGCAGCTAAGGAGCTAGGCCTGCTGCCTTGCCTCCTGCCAGCCCTGCCACGGCCAGGGGAGCCGAAGGAGAGCCAGGCTGCAATCCCACACAGGAGAGTGGGAAAGGGAATGAGATGCTCATATGCATGTGTATCTATCAGTGAGCACACATGCTGGATTTAGTTGCCTCTAAAACAATCTTTGATGATTTAGTACTTCCAAGTTACATGCACTCATCCTGGACCTGTGTCACCGAAATCAGCTCCTGGCAGAGGGACAGAATCAGGCCGGCAGGAAAGCGTATTCCTAGTGCCGTTATGCTCACTGACACACACAGTATACTCTCCACTGTCTGCGATCATTCCCATGGCTTGTTGGGACCTGTTTTGTATTAGAATACAAGTTCTGTGGGCAAAGTGTGTGGGTACTTGGCCATCCCTACAGCACCCTGATCCTGCCTTGAGGCTTGACTGTTTTTACTGCGAGTGATAAAATTAGTCACATAACCCAAGACAACAAATACCACTAGGCAGTTTCTAAACAGCCTGTCGGTGGGAATTATTAATACAAATGAGGGAATTATTAATACAAATGATTCAGCAAGCATTCAGTATGAAATATGTGACAACAGTAAAAAGGCCTTATTCGTCTCATATGAAAATATTTTAATACTATTCAGGGTTTTTCAGTTTGAAAGGGAACACCATGCTTTTTATCATGATCAAAACCACAAATCAAAGAGTTCTATTAAGGAATATTTAGAAATATTTTGATGAAACCTGTGTGCATCGTGAATATTCTTTGAATGTATTTGTTCAGTATATTTTCAGTGACTTGTGTTGCATTCAAAATTGTAGTTTATTTACAAGCAAAAGCCTAGCACAGATGATTACCTGTATTAGAGTAAGACAGATCTTCACTCCTAACTTTTGTAACAATTATGATAAAGTTGTCACAGAAACCGACTTTACTCCTGATGGTAGGTGAACCTGGAAGCAAGAAGCCTTCATTATTTTGACAGGACTGGCAAAAGAAAGACACTAGGGCAGTATATATGCACTATAAAATTCTAGAAACGATAATAAAAAAGGTAAGAAAATTGTAGAATTAGCATCTCAAGAATTGAAGAATAAACACAAAAAATCTGCATTCTATATTACATTCTTAAAGTGAGTGATGAATGATGAAGATCAGCAGAGTACCAGAGTACCAGTTTCTAGATATCATTTACTTCTTATGAAATGGCAATTCAACTTATACCCTCTGTCATTATGGAGGGTATGAGACAGTAGAGCTGGTTTGGTTTTATGTATATTTGTTTACCATACAATTTACTGTTGAAAGTTTCTGAGAGAGCTGATGTTTGAGAGGGACACAGCGAGTCTGTGTTCAAGGCACGACAGACCTGAATCAAGACTAACAGTGCCTTAAAGTCAAACCATATCATAGAAGGTCATGAAGGGTTGCACAGCTCTGAAAAGGGACTTTAGGTGAAATCTCAGTGCCTCACATCCTCTGTAAATCTAGACCCAGGAGCAATTCTATCTATCTTCTATAATCTGCATATTTTTCTGGGCATGACACATCACTTCTCGGTGTTTGGAGGACTCAGTGGAGCTGTTATAATTGGACTAAATGCTAGCAAAGCAGCTACAAAGCACAAATGACAGAACTGACAGAAAAGTCGTATTTCAGAGAAGACAGGCCACAGGAAAAGTAGAATATACTATTTATTTCTTAACCTAGTAATTCTTGATCAACAGGATGTATCACAGAAGACAACTACAGAGCCGATAAGGCTCTACAGATTTTATTACATTTCTTTTTAGCAAAGACAGAATCCTTCCTTCTCATGTTTCCAGATCACTGTAGACTTTTAAGTTCAAGTATTTTATCTGCCAAACATTCAGAATCACAGACTCAGATACATATCTCCATAAAACTAACTTTCTATTTTATACATTGATATTCATAGGGGGGAAAAAAAAACCCAGGACATTTTTAAAATCTATTTCTGCTATGGGGACCAACCAGAGAAAAGATGAGAAACTCAACAATTATTCCCTGGGATACCATCTGCTCTTTCCAAAGGTGAATGCTCAAAAAGATAGCTCAGGAATGAACCCAAATTCATTAAGTCTTCAGCAAGATTATTTTTATTTTTTTTTAGGGCTTTTTCGCCCGGATTTTCTTGTACTTCTAAAAAGTTCTGAAGATAAGAAAAATTAGTAATAATAACTCTGTATGCAACAGATAGATGTCTGGGTTTAAAAAAATACTGAGCAATTTAAAATATTTTATTGTGCTAATATTAACATTAAATTATAATAGTATGGACTTCCCACATCATATTTAGTGCTATGATAGAAAAAATACTGTGTCATTGAAGAGGTCTATTATTACCATAAGAAAAGGCACATGCAATGATATAAGTAGCAGTTCTGAACACCACAATTTATTGGCCCTGATTCAGGATAAGAGTGAAGTACATACTCACTAGTACAAAGCTTGAATGCTTTGCTGATTGGCACTTCATTAAATTTGAGGAAAAGTGTAGCTTACTTTTCCTTTTTCTTTTCCAAATTCAATAACTGTGCTATGAAAATTATTTTCTCTTCCTTTAGCTGAATGGAGGAAAAACAGGTAGAAACTACAATTTTCCTAGTTCATAGAAACCATGCATGAAAACGTAGGCTTAATTTATCCTCCATAATCTAGTCTAAAATATATAAAGATAAAACATTTAAGCGTACCTTGTTTTGCCTTGCTTTCCTCTCCTTTTTGCCTGCAAATGCAATGATTCGTTTGGGAGTTCTCATCTCACTACCAGAAAAAATCTTTCGGAGCTGGTGATGATTTGGCAATGCCCTTAGCTCCCCATCTGGCTCAGCCTTTTTTCCCTATCTCAGAGCAGAATCACTAAGCTAACTTTCAATGCCAGACTAATGCTCCCTGAGAGCACTCTGACAGTGCATATGTGACTAAATGACACATCATAGAATTTGCAAATTTCAAACTGTGAGAACTGAAGGGATTTAATAGCATTTATCGCATATTTAGAGTCCTCCTCTTCTGTGTGTTCCCTGTCTATAACCTTCCTTTCAATCTGTAAACCTATGCAGAACTGATGGATTGCACAATTTTGCTCAGGAGTATATCCATTGTTTTAGGAAAGGAAGTGTCATTTTTCAAAGCGCTCATCCAGAAACTTGGCTGAGAGAGGCCCGATCACAATGGATCTCTGGGTCCCTTCTGACACTTCCCTTTTGTTCTAGAGAAGAAAAGATGCTAGAGAATATTTAATTTTTTAAAAAAAACACAATCCACCAACTCCCCCAAAAAACCCAAACTCTACATAAGGCAAAGAAAAGCAAATCAACATTAGAATATTTTGCTTTTGTGAATAATTCTGTTCCTGAATTGGGTATGACAAGTATGCTGAAGAGATCAATTGGATGCTTGAATAGTTCTGAGTGTCCTGAATTAATGTCTTATTTCAGTTCAGGAGTGTAGTTCTGACACAAACCTTCTGATCATCCCCACTTACCCAGATTCACACAGGCTCTCAGTGCTTAGCCTGAATTTGTTTCAGATGAAACCAAACCAGAAGATGTGCCCCCAAAAGCATGGTCCTCCAACCTCTAGAATATTTAGACTGCAGCCTATAAAGCTGTAAAGCAAACTGCCCCTAAAATGGATATGGTACGAGTGTGAGATCCTCAGCACCCATTCATTTGCTCTCCAAACGCTTCCCCAGGCCTGCACTGATTGCCACTACGAACCTTGCCTCTATGGCCACGTTTGAACAGAATTTATGCAGAATTTATGCAGTCGTGAAATCTATTTGTGCAAATAAGAGAGACTTTTGCCTACGGCTGTTCTGGGAAACCAGGTTCACCGAGTGCTCTTTCTCTGAAACAGTTACTCTCCAAAGGCTGCACATCGCTATTTCAAAGCACATGACAGAGAGACTATAGTTGAGACCAATAAAGACAGAGACTTTGATATTTTTTACGCTCTTAAAATGAACAAATTAAGATTTATTTTTTTTAATTTGTGTGATAGAACATGTCTAACAAATAAGTGTGCTTATGACAAATACGATGCCACCTTTGTCACAATTTCCATTGTTGTTGTTACGCCGGCATAAGTAGCTGCATACTTCTAACTATCTACAATTGCAAATGGATGAATAGCATTATCTACAGCCACCAACGACCCACTTGATTATAAAGAATATTTGCAAAGCCATGTTCACAGCACTTCCATATGGAAACGCAGGAAATTACTGCAAAACCTGATCTAAAGCTCCAGGAGAAGTATAATTCCCATTTGTTGCCAACACGTGTGAACCCAGGCACGAGGTACCACAAGAACAGCATTTGGAACAAGTATATGTTTATGAACACATGAGATTGACCAAAGAAAGCTGGATGAATTACTGTATGAAAGCAGCAGTGCCTTGCTACATAAATAAAGCAGAATTTGGCATAAACCAGCATTTCTGCGTACAAAACAAATAGAAGATGTATGTGTGAGTTGTTTCAAAAATAGAGGTCATGATAGTTGTAAGCTACATTGCACATATTTTTGTGAATATGAAAGTTTAGTTGTGCTGGTCTTAAAAAGAATAAAGTAGGTAAAAAATCAAGTCCACATTTTTACTGTCTTTGGGATATACACAGCTAAGAGTTAAAAATAGCTACTAATGAGAAAAGTTTTGTAAAAAGACTATTGCTTCTTGTGAAGAACAGAGATGAAAGACAGAATGGTACGACAGCATGTCAACGTGCACAGCTAATTAGGAAAAAAATTTAAGCCAGGAAAATATCCTAAGAGTGGGAGGAAAAAGTGTTGCATTGCTGCAGAGATCTCTCAGAGATGTAAAGCCCTAGATTTTTATGCAAGAAATTACGGAGCAAGCAATTAGTACCCTGTAGAAATGAACTTGCATTTGTGGGAGGTTGGACAGGAAATAATGTATTAGGTCTCTTTCAATCCATATATGGTAGACTTCTCCTTGCAGAAATTCATTTCGTAAAATAGGTCTATAAATAGGTCTCCACCACGCTGGTATAGCAAAGTGTTAATCACTGTTGCAGAGCCAGAGCTGCAAAACTCCACAATGAGTATGGTGTTGAGTATAACCCGGGGGCTAGTTTATAATAGAAATATGGTTTAAGGTGACTGGCTTCTCAGCTCTTTTTCAGAAGGATACACTGAAATTATTTCAGACAAACTATAAAATACGAAGAAAGATCAGAACACTGAAGTATACTTTTAAGGATTCTTTAATTATGTTGATTCAGACATTTCAAACTCCTAGCACAGACTACTCTGAGAACAGGAAAGTCCCATATCAATATATTCTTCTGACAAATACTGTAGGCTGAAGTGAGAGATTAAGTTAAATTAACCTATGTTAGAGTCTTTGGAATATTGTTGTCTTTTTCCCCAGTGAAGCCACTGTATAGAAGCTGATCAAAGTAAAGAATAAATATAGAGTGATTACTCATACTCTTGTGGTTTCAATGTTAGGTGGGAACACACTTTCAGTGGCAGACACTATATGAGAAACACTGTCGTATATAAACAGTGATTTTATCAAGATGGAGAAGATGACTCCAAAGACACCAAGGGAGGCCCCAAAGGTCTTCAAAGAAGAAAAAAAATTCACATTTTCATATGTATCATCATATCTTCAGATCTGACTTTTTGATTACATTCTAAGGTTCATTTGATATAGGCAGGTCCTATGTTTAGCCCAGTAGTCTCTAAAATCAGTTATACGCGAGTTCAGTCAGACACTTAGATCAAGTCTCCTACTTTAGCCTTTGTTCTCCATCCCCTCAATTTTGGGGGACTTTATTTACATGGAGGTCTGTCATAGGGAGCATGACACTTTCCTGAAGTGATATTTAATAGATTAAAATGATTAAATTGCATTATGGTAAAGATGGCTAGGACTGGAATTCATATATGGTGACTGATCAGGATCAGGGCTTGCGAATGGAACTGGTGAAATAACACCATTAAAAATGCTCCAAGGAGACTGGAATTATTAGTTAAGGACTCAAATTAAATTCAGCTTTCCCTGATTCGATACTGAAAGGCATCGATCTTTACGAGGCTTTTTCGTGTGGTGGGCTTGCAGCTTTTTTTTTTTTTTGCAACTTGTTGTTGCTTTGTTGCTTGCATTACAATATCTTAGGTTTATAATGGCATTCTAGATGGACTGAAAAGCTAGGGCCACTTGCTAGTTCAGTGACATGTTCCGTTGAAAAGCCTTTTAGGGGTCTATGGAAAACAGCATCACTTGTACCTGTTCTGGTAAGACCATAATTGTCTGTGTCCCACAGAATGGTACTTTGTCCTTCAAGGCTCCAGCATGGTAAGTCCTGGTAATGCATTTCATCCTAAAACACAGGAATAGTCCAACAGTGGAGAAAAAACCCCATCACTTCTTCAAAGACATACTTAGACATAAATAAGACTTTTCAGAAATATTGGAGAAGATCTAAGTATAAAAATGAATCATATAATAATATAGCTTGTCATAAAATTAATTGTAATATTACACATTAATGATTAGCCAGTAAAAAAATAAAAATTACTCTTGTCACCCCAAACAAAAAGTATAGGTTACTTCAATATTTTGGCAATGCTTTTTCAGGACTATGTTTCACTGTGTGAAAGTAAGTTTCACATCAACAAAATGTTTATCACAGGTCCACTAGTATTGATTCCATATTGGTGATTTACACTTTTAAATGAGACTGACTGGTGCAATCTCGCTTTTCATAAATCTATGTAGATTTAACATTTCATGAGATGTTTTTTTCAGGTGAAATTTCAATTGTCCATGCAACGATATTATTGCTTTGCAAAGGCAATTGTTCTAAATATCCCTTTCTGGAATTTCACTCTGACCAGAGTCCGAAGTTACTTGGTTCAGGTTAAAAAAAAAAAAAAAGAAATTCCAAACTTTTTTCCTTTGTATTTATTCCATGTGGAATGGCATGAAGCTGCAAGAGGGGAGGTTTAAGTTGGAGATCAGGAAAAGGTTCTTCACCAAGAGGGTTATCAGGCACTGAAACAGGCTCCCCAGGGAAATGGTCACTGCACCAAGCTTGGCTGAGTTCAAGAAGCGTCTGGACAACGCTCTCAGTCATCTGCTCTGCTTGGGCTGGTCCTGTGTGGAGCCAGCAGTTGGACTCAATGATCCTTACGGGTCCCTTCCAGCTCAGGACATTCTATGGTTCTGTGATTCTATGCATTTTTGCACATGAGATAATAGAGCAGAAGGCCAACTGTGGATCGCAGGAGGACCACTCTGTGCGCTGTGATACAGCAGCCCTGCTGACGGGGCGCAGAAGCTGGTTGGAGCTCCCTGATAAAATGGTGCACAGCTGAAGAAGCAGTGTTAGAGACTCAGCAGATGCAGTGATAGAGATCATGACATCAGCCACAGGAGTGTTGCAGGAGCTTACTGCAATGGAGGTCCTCTGTAGTGACCTCCACAAGTCTATTTTACTCTACTTGGGGGGAAAAAAAAGCCTAATTTCACTCTTCATTTATACTGAATAAGATAGAGCTTTTTAATTTCTGATTCTCCAGATTTTCTATGTTCATTGTTTAAAATTGTTCACCCAGCACTAGCATATTTGTAAAAACTGATTAATCACATCCATCTAGCAGTTGGCGTGTTTATGAGGTCTGTCTGTGATTTACAAGACAGGAAATTAAACTTGGCATAGTGAGCAAAATTTGATTGTTACTATTCCAATCATTAATTGTGTTTCGCTTGTAATTTTCATACTGTCAAAAATATATTCAAGTTTGTAATTAGTTTAATAGCTTTTGTTTATTCCCTCATATCAAGTTTCCTCTTAATTTCACATCAACAAAAGCTCTTTTTTGTTGCCTTTGCTAAAAGAATGTTTAGGTTTCCTAATCTGAAGACTATAATTTCATGACAGAATTATAATTGCAATGCTGATAATCCTTTCCAATGAAGTGTTTAATTGTTTGGGGTGGATTGAGTCAAGTGTTCTGGAAGAAAAACTGAGGACAGAGAATAGAGTATTACTTACTTGCTGTTTTGAAGTCAATGTGGGCTTCAGTTACTTTTTCTGACCCGGATTCTCAAACAGTTTTACAGATACAAAATACGCCTGCTCACATATGGTCTGGATATTCCATATGCAGAAAGAGAGATGTAAATGTATAACTAGTTCCACACACAGGTAGACTTCCTATGTATATCTGCTCTTACTTCAATCACATCGGTCTAAATCTACTTAGAACATTACTTATCTTCTCGCATTGCCCATGCGAGCATAGGAAAATGCAGCTATAAATATCCCTTACCCTGGAAGTCTGGACACATGATATGCTCTGCCCATCTATTTTCCCACACTGTTTTTTCCACCTCAATATAAAGTACAGCTTTGTTCCTTTAAGAGACAATATATGTTTCATACAAATATCATGCAAAAGCAAAATATTAAGGATACTGTATTAAGCCATATCTGTCAAACATGAGTGAAATTGGACAGATTACAAAAAATCCAGTGAAAATATTAACAAATATTTCAGCCTGTACAATATTAAAATTAATGTAGTGAAGCAGAATAAATTACGATAGGAGATTGATTATTATTGTCTGATAATTATTTACAAATGTTACATAATCTGTTATGTATACCCTTAATACTTTTTGAGTATTCATCCAGCATCTCTAGCAGCTAACATGTTTTATAAGAAAGGGCACTCCCAAACAATAAGTACTTTTACAATGGTTTCATTCTGATGAAAAGAAATACAGTCTATGCTACTGTATGTCAGATGTTCATACCCAGTTAGGGTTCTAGCACTGGTGACTTCTGAGTTACCTCAGTCCTGGACAATTCATCCATTTCTTCCTGCCCTGCTCTCTGAGCTATTTCAATAAAAGATATTGCTTCACCCTATAAACTCAGCTCTCTTTCTAAATAGCTTATAGGTACACACTGGATGTTATTAATTTCCTTTTTATAACAGAAAATATATATGAAAATCTTGGGTTTGAAAATTTAGCTTTATCCTAGATTAAACCAGTTAAAAATAATTTTCAAGTAGGCCCATTGCAAATACAAAGCTTTATCACTTAGCTCACAAAGTAGCACAATCTAAAAAACCATACACTTTTTCTACAAGAAAGTAGCGCTCATATCACAGAATGCAAATTGTTGGAAATAAAAGGACAGTCCAACATGTACAAAGGAAGTTCTACCTTCTGCATATTCAACACGTGTCTTAAGCATCTCCTATGCAAATTCAGTGGGATCTCAGGAGCTTACTTAAACCCTGTTCTCTTAATGGTCCAGAAGCAAAAAAGCTTTTTGACATCCTGCTTTGTGCTGCAGTCAGTCTTTAGGAACCTGCACACTTTCAAAATCACAATTTTCAAAGTTATATTTTACCTACTTATGGAGACATACTCTCTCACAGAGAATAGCTGGATTTTTTTTCACCTAATTTTAACCACTTTTAACTACCATTTAATTAGCATTACTGTTAACAGTACTGTTAACAACCACACAAGTTAGCTCAGCAGCTAAAGCCAGTGATCTTGAGTCAATGCAGAAGCCAAACACGTCCAAAGGAGTGATTTATCCCTGGCTGTTTCACACAGTCCTGGACTGAGATGAATCAGCCTCTGATTGTGGTGGATTTTAGACAACTGGTCTAAGTTAAATGCTTAAGTTTCAGATAACTGAATTTAGGTAAATTGAGTAGACCTTTAATTCTCTTTAACTTAATATTACAAGGTCTTGGTTGATGATCTCTAGTACAAATCAACTCTTTCAGTTACCAAGGTTTCTGAATGTAAACAGTCTGCATTTTGACCTCATCATCTCTGACTGCCACATATTATAGACCGTTCAGATGAGTGTGTTTCTGTGCTATTCTTAAAACATTTTTCAAAACCATTCTGCTAGAGTGATACATAGCCAAAGTGGAATTCACCTTATTCGCTCATTATTTCTCTTCCAATACAAGCTATCCTATTGTTTTCACTTAAACAAGGCTGATTGATAACTGATGTGTCCAATGACTCTACTATATCGTCACTTCATCTAGCACAAAGTGCTTAGATTAGCAGAGCCTTCATAACACCTATTTGTACTGTTACCTACTCTGAAAGGCACCTTTCCTTAGATCATGTGTTGCATCTAAACTTTCAAAATCTCTGAAATGGTACACAGTTAACCACTTCCATGTGATCAGATGTAGAACTGACTTTTTAAGGAATTACTTTAATTGCTTAAGTCTGCCCTTTTGGGCCTCTCAGCTTGGGTCTATTTAGCTACAGGCTAAATACTGATTTCTTGAGTAGGGAGTTTTGATTAAAACTGTGTTTCAGCATACCCCAGAAGTTTTATAACGTTTTGCTATGCAGGCTTATTGAACTCATGAGCAAAATGTGAGGGTTCTGCAGCACAAACCAACCATAAGTACTAGTTAATATTAACTGTGTTGAGATATGGCATCACAGAATGTACTTTTACAAGTAATTTAAAACAACTGGGTGTTTATAACTACCCATCCAAGGCTGTAGCAGTAGCTGCTTGAGAAACACTGGACAGACTCTCTGAAGCCTTTCAGTCTTACTTCTGATAGTGATTTCCCATACAACATTGTTCAAGTTACTTCATTTTTCTCCGTCCTCCCTCTGCAAAGCAGAGCTAATTGTACCTGTAATGTGCATGTAAAGCATGCAAGCAAATGACAGAACCGCTCACATTCATAATGCCAGATGTGGACAAACTGGCTTTCCTGCGGAGAGAAATATTACAGCGATACAACCTGGAATTCTTGGGACAGGCACATGTTAATTCAATTCCATGTTCTCAGCTTGTAAGAGAACATTTTGTTAATCCGAAATGGTATGATTTCCTTAAAGTTTCATGCAAATATGTGGACTTACTCTTTTTGTGTAATTTCTTAGTGAAAAAGCATCATGTTAAAGATGCCCTTTGCCTCTACACTGGCTGTGGTGCCTTGCAGTTCTGGTCCAGTTTTGCAATGAGGGCTTAAATAATTTCAATGTTCTTGGTGGTTGCAGGGATTATTTGTGTTCCTTTCTAGTTTAGGCTGGTGCATTGTTACTGGCTACTGGAGCAGCATGAACACAGGCACCCCAAGAGGTGGTTTCTTCTGGCCCTGTCAGCACATGAGGAAAAACATGTATTTCCTATATGAAAGGTAGAGCTGTCTGACTCTAACTGATAGACACAAAATTAAATGGAGATGTTTCTATGTATCTTAAGGCCGACTTGGAGGAAAAACCTTAGGGCATTTCAGAAGATAATCAGAACATGAGAAAATGCTAAAATACTTCTAACATCCACAGAATTACTGTTACGATCAATTAACCTTTGCTGTATACACTGATAAATTATTTAGTCATTTAATGGCATTTAAATTTAAGTGCAATTGTATGGGTCCCTAGATTGTAGTTGGAGTTGATTTAAAATGCAGGATTTGCAATGCACTTAAGTGGAGCACTGAATAGCAGTGAAATCTGAAAGGCTAAAGCCGTGCAAGAGGGCCTGCAGGTAGGCTGGGAGCTAGTGAGCAAAAGAGATGCTCCTTTCATACCTCTAGGCAGGATGTTAGCAGTACAGAATGGCTTCCCAGCTCCTTTTAACTCTAGGATGAGTAATGAACTCTTCCATGAGCAGAATTCATGGCCAAGAGTAGATACAGAGCTATTGAGGGACTACGCTATTTTGGCCACCTCCAAAAGACATGGGTGCCTCAAAAGGACAAAGAAAAGAAGTGGTGTGACAAGAAGATACAGAACACACTATATACACACATTGTAAAAATGTGTTGAAATAATTTAATTCACCTGAATGAATACACTGCCTTGGAATGTAGTATCTGGATCATGTTTTCCCTCCCACCTGGAAAGTGTAGGGGCACAACATAGCAGAGTGCAGCTCAGCCAATCTTTTGCTTGTATATTCTTCTCTGATACAAACACTCTGCAAATTAAAGCCCCTATTTGCATTACAGTTTAATGCTATAGTAGCAGATTATAGCATTATAACTGACTGAGACTCCTGTATTTATATACTATAATTATATTTTATTCAGCCATTTCTGTCTGGTTTACAAACAATTTGTAAAATCTAATCTTAGTCACGCTACTAAAAATTGAGTAGTTCAGATACATAATTTGGAAAATTAAGCTATGAGACTTCTGAATGGAAAGCTAGTCACTTAAGAATGTGCGTGTTTGTCATTTGGCTAAATCAGACCCAGACAATGTAAGTATCACCAGCTGGAAAGTATTACCATAATCTAAAAAACTTAAAAACAAAACAAAACAAAACAAAAACAACTCCAGAGAAGTTTATTTGAGTATGCACTGGCCTATATCACTACTTAAATACTCAAATGAAACCTGTAGAACTAAATATTCACATAAGGTAATCCTGAAATTTGCAAGAGCATGCAGAAACCTTCACAGAAGGAGTTTAGTTTCTTTTGAAAGATGTTGTGGAAAACTCCAGCCAAGTTTTATAATGGCTGGGTGAAACAGTGAATCTTTCTCCAGCATAAAAACTAGATGGCTTGTAATGCAGTATTACTGCATCAGGCCATATGTGCTGGATCATTAGAGGCAGTTAAGTTAAACAGATAAGCAGGAAAACCAGACTGGCTTTGCAAATCTAAAGTGCAATCAACTACTTCCATGAAGCTTGTATAAGTGGCTCAGAACTCAGCAATCTGAACTATGAAAAATGTTTATGCATTTGACTAGTAAATTGTCCTTCACAGAGTGCTTGGGACATGGGAAGAAAATGGTTTTGCTTGTAGGTTTGTGGCTTTGGGAGAACAAGTATTCTTACTCCACGATAAGGATATGTATTTTCAAGCCTGTTCTTTAAAAAGCTACATTAACAAGAAAATAGGGGCCACTACTGAAACAAATAGGGCAGTACAGTCATGCAATACTAAAAGCAATGGCAAAAGTACTGACTGGTTGAGGTGAAAACTTAACGCTCACTTGTGTGGCTCTAAAATTCTTGCAGGGGGTCATGCAAAACCTGAATTTGTCACTTCTGAAAATCTAGTTGTGCCTGCCCTACATGAGATCGGTCCACAGCTTGAACCTGCCACAGCTGGGAACAGACAGAATTTCCATAGTGCTCAATGTCAGAAGAAGGAGGTCCTCCTCACATCAGGAGCTCTCTAAAGCTTCACATGCTGATCCTGGATGCGAAAGGTTTCCTCTTAGAAGAACTGAGAAACTCAAACGCCTTTACAGGTTGATCCTGGGAATCAGCCACAGAGATTAACCTGAAATTCTGAAATTAGAACTTTGTGAAAAAATGAAAAGTTTACAAAAAAAAGAAATATTGTTTGCATCAACTTAAAATTTTGAAGCTGCTTCTTGGTGGAACAAACTCCCTTCACCTTCATTTTGGGCCCCATTCTCTTTCTCATGAAACTCTGGAAAGAAAGACATGCTTTTTTTTCTCTGCAGGCACCAAAAAAAGTCCTCACAAACTGGAATACTGTTCTTTTTATTTCAGATCATATCTGTAGTGACAGCCCATAAAGATCTTTTACCATACGGCTAAGCAGAGGCTTTTACTCTCTTACAGCATAGGGTGTTCATGGAAATCAAGAAATATTAGGGGTTTTCAGTGATCTTTTTAAAAGAATATTAATGGAAGAAAACTATTAATTAGTGGAAGAAACACTATTTTTACCTAATTTAAGGTACATTCAGCTAGCTAACATATCTAGGTGATAGTTATCTGGAATGCATGTTCTTGTTCAAATGGCCTGCTGAAAGCAGGACAAAACCTCTAAATCTAAGCCAAAAATACACATTCTGAGGAAGAAACAGAAGCCAAGCTAACTATTTAAAAGGCAGATGTTATATATTGGTATTTTTAACTTATTGTTATTTATTTTGCCTGGAAGCAAGCCTGCCATTTTCATACAATTGGTTGGGCGGGGTTTTTAACAGTTTTATGCCACGGGGAGCATCTACTGATGAAACGCAGTCAGAAGAGCTGGTTGTGTAATTGCACTTTCCGTGAAGCAGTTAAATCCTCTCCTTCGGCACTTGCTTGCTCTCGCACCCACGTACTCTTATTCGTATTCAGTGCCTTATCTCTTGCTGTCTGGCCTGTGAATTATGTGTCTGATTTCACGTTTTCTGAGTGTTTGCTCATCACTGGTTGGTCGTTTTTCACTTCCTGAGTTACACAGTCCTCACGGTTACCAGTGGTACTTTCACGATAGAAAACGAAAAGTATGCCCCTTCACTTCAATATTTAACCCTCTTCGTGCTAAAAGAGACTACACTAGTGGCAACGTGGTTTTGTGGTTTTTTTCCTAACTAAGATCAATCTGAAGCTGACAAATTAGGTAATGTTTACTTAGTATTTTGTTACTAAAGTTACTAGAGGCAGCGGCAGTCTTGGCCTCTGTCCGTGAAATACTGGGTTGTAGTAGATCACCGCATCTGCTCTTCCGTATTACGGTACATCGCGGGCTGAGTGGGGGAGAGACGGATGAAATGGAGACGCACACAAGGGTGTGTGAATCAGGGAACGCTGCAGGGCAGCAAATGGTTTCCTAAAAGGAGCACGAGGCACTCGATCAGAAGAATCACGTGAGTGGCAGGAATTGCTTGCTCCCTAAGCTGGGAGACAGTAGAGCATCTGGCTCCCACACTCCCATTAAGCCAGCATATCTCCCCTGCACGCAGTGCAAAGAATCAGATACTGGTGGAGTGACTGTCTTTCTGTTACTGCTGCCAAAAATACTTCAAGGGCGTGTGTGAATGGAGGAAAAAACCCAACAGGTTGCTTTTCAGACTGAATTACTGGCACAAAGATGCATGCATTTTAATGAAAATTCTGTTCACAGAACAGAGTGTTCAAGAAATTCAAATACCTATGGGATTTCCAACAGCATATCTTAAGGGGATTCCTCTGTTTATTGTGACTTTCATTAAATTAATTGCTGACAAATTTATCACACACCATGTGCACAGATCTTCAATCATCTTTGGCTGTGTGTATCTTTACAGTGCTTTGTACTTGACAATATCAGGAAAGAATTTAGGGGTGGCAATAATAGTAATACTTAGGCAAATTTCTTGGCCCCAACTGGATGTTTAACAGGAAAAAGGCAAGTTAACACTCTTCTAGTAAAACATCAGTATTGCTTACAAAGGAAAAAACCCCAGACTTTAAATAATTATCCATTTATGAAATGCTGAGTCATGGATGCAGATATGCCAGCAATCTTGCCAGGATGTTTCCCATCCAGTTTGGGTTTTTTTTGAGTATGGTGTAAGGGATTGATAGAAATGAGTACTTTCTCCCAATCGCCGGCCCTTTGGCAGCAGTTATTAGAAAAAGATTTATCACATGATAACAAACCCATCTCCACTTAGGAAATTACAGTTTGCCAGACCGCTCCCCGCAGCAAACCCCTGTCCCTCTGTGGTCTGACACAGGTAGGACTCCAGCTTCGGAAGCATGAGGCTGTCTGACCCGAACTGTGTCCAGTCCGAAAGGAGAATGGCAGGTATCTGAGCAGAGAGGAGGTGCTCACTGACACCAATAGCACTAACACCAGTAATGCTGCAATATAGCCATACCCCAGGGGCAGCAACCCTGCCAGGAGGTGGCTCTGGGGAAAAAAACCCTCCTTACCCAGCCAGGGCACCAACCACCTGCTAACACAGGTGAAGCTGAGCTTATCAGAAGTGCAATTACATGATCAAGTACCACAATTAAGCTGCCTACTCCTCAGAGAGCTACACGTTTTAGTAGGGCACATCCTGGAAACCACTGCTCCTTGTTTCCAGCAGGCACTCAAGGAAGAGCAGCACCTGCAGCAAGGTCAGGGGAATGCTAGGTAGGACAACACTTCTGAAACGCCTCCGGTTAAAGTTTACTTTTATGGCACAAAGGAAAAGAAGTAAAAAGTTGCTTTCTGCAGACTTGAGCTAAATCACAAATCAGTCAGCAGTTTGTTTCCGGGAACAATCAGTACATTTGCTGCTGGAAAGTATAAAAGGCAATATATTGCCAAACCATGGTTACAATCCCGAACTGGCTGCACTGCCAGCAGTGGTCTACAACTTCTGTATATTCACTGTTTAAAGTTCTTTTCCTTTCATGAGGACTAGAATTAGCAAGAGCATGTTAAGGCAAAGGCTGTCTGGTATGAAATAAAACCATATGCAAACAATGTTGTAGAAATGAATATGCAAAAATTCATGTTCTTGTCTTCTTCTGCAGCGTGCAGCAGTGCAAGTATAAAAACTGTGACCCTGTAAGCCTGAAAATGTACTGGAAGCTCAGCTGAGTAAAACAACTGTTGTAGAGCATGGAACAATAACTTGTCCTGCTTCAAAATAGAGTTGTGTAGCTAAATAGTGCTGCTGGTGGGAGACTCTTTTATAGAACCAAAACAAAAGGCTGGGAGCAACCTGTGGACAAGACACCTCAGGTTTTGTCTGACTGATCTCTGCTGCCAACGTTCTCCTGGCCAGAGACTCATTTTTAACTGTACATACTTAACAAGGCATGCTCCTGGAAGCAGACCTACCTTAAAATCCACAAATCTTGGGGTTTACAAAGCAGAAGTCTAGACAAAGCTGGGAATTTTAATATGGTTTGGACGTTTCGGAGTGATCAAATATATGCTTTCTCTCCCATTCAGGACCTAAGAGCATTTCCCATAGTCACAGTAAAAGGCTTTATTTTTTCACCTTCTAGCTATTTGGAGTGCAGACAGGCCACTTTTTTAAACAATTCACATTTACATTTTGTGACGCCCTGATGAAACAAGCCGTTCCATTCTGGTCACCTTTGTGAAAGATATGTTGTTGTCGAAATCAATATCCTAAAATTTGAAAAGTCCTCCTCATAGGGCACATGAATTTTCTGAGGGCTGAAAGATTTTTAGGACATGTCCTTTAAATGAGCGCTCCATTTCCAACTATCATCTTTTGCCATCTGCAATTTTGGAGGATTCGATTGAGTTCCAGTGCCCTTGAAGAGAATTAAGAAAGCTGCTTTTCCCTAGCTCTGGAGACTGAAACCACTGAAACTACACAGTTGTCTAATGCAAGAGCCCATTTCTACATTGAACATCTCAGAAAAAACCAACAACAAACCTTTCATCACTTTGAATATATTCTAGAATATGCGTGCCTATTTTATTTCACTTGTTATTTTGACTTCACAAACATGCGTTCAAAAAGTGGAGCAGCTGGGAAAATAAAAAAATAATAAGAAAAACCAAAAAGAAACCACAGAAAATTAAGGTGATGGAATGTTCCGTTGCGCAAAAACCTGGAGAAAAGGAGAAACAACTTCTTCTCTACCCCAATGGTGACCTTTCCAGCCACGCAAGGGAAGCTAATGCAGAGAGGCCAGCAAGATTTTTTTTTGCGTTTTGGTCACTTCAAGTGGATCAGGAATAAGGGCTTCTTTCACTCCACTCTTCAGCAGGGCTAATGGTAGCAGGGGGAGCCTGTAACACAGCTCTGGAGGCAGCGGGGCTGCCTTAGCATGGGAAAGCCCTCGTCTCCTTGCCAGCGATGCCTCTAAGGGTCCCATTGCACCTCCACATCAGTTCCCACAGCTGCTGGAAGACTTTCAAATGCTTTGCTGGGGCAGCTAGCAGGATATCACCTCCAGGAGGTTAACAAGGGGCCAAAGCTATTCCATGTGAGCAAGACATAATTTCAGGTAAAACTCTTTATGTGTTCCTGAGTAAACAGCCTGCCTTATGCTGTGCAATTGCTTCCTATCGGCCTGTGCAATAAGGACTGTGACAGTCCTCAGGGACAGTGGCCCAAGGTCTTTCCCAATGCATGATGGATAAGACAAACAAGAAACTGAAAGAGATTACATTTCATTTCCAGGCTACTGCCAGAAATTGTGATCCAAGGTAAGAGGCTATGTGTGTGTGCATAGATATACACATACATATCCTCCATGCTATAGGGAGCAGTCAGTATCTAATCACAGAATCATAGAATCACTAAGGTTGGAAAGGACCTCCGAGATCATCAAGTCCAACCATCAACCTAACACCACCGTGCCTGCTAGACCATGTCCTGGAGTGCCACGTCTACACGTTTTTTGAATGTCTCCAGGGACGGCGATTCAACCACCTCTCTGGGCAGCCTGTTCCAACTAATGTTCCCTAATGTTGACAGTAATTGACATTTCTGCTGCCTTTTAGGACAAAAGCATCAGAAGGAAGGGGCTGAAACATAATTTTGGTCTGAGAGATGTAATTACACACTTGCACTTTTTTTTCACCCCAAGTCAGTAGCTTTTTAGCAAGTTTTAGAAATGACACAAGTTATGCCAAATCAACAGCATACAGACGTGAACATGCTCCTCTGGAAAGTGAGAGAAACCCTTATTTCTGATCCACTTGATGTGACTGAAATGTAAAAAGTAACAGTGGAAAAGGAATTGTGCAAACTCTGCTAAACCAGACTCGTTGCTATAGAGAACTTTTAAATGGTCTGTTACTTTTCATTACCCAAAATTGTAAGGTTAAAATCACATATTTAAAAGTTATTTTTCAGTAACTAGGCAAATCCTTTCTCAGAAAACCACAGAAGAAATTATTATTGCAAATGTTTTGTGTATACTACTCTGCAGTTCTTTCAATTGTTTTTTATATCAATCAACTTTTATAATTTTCTTTTTTAAAAAATACATCAGCAGTCATGAACACTCTGAAATAACATGAAACTATCTTTCATGTTTCAACATTCATCTTTCAGCTACTCTTAAAAAAAGGAGAAAAAAATCATTTGCAAAACATTTAATTACAATATGACATTCATATTTAAAAGCACAAACATGAAAATACCCATATCAGATGAAAATCCCATGGGCTATTATAACTTTCTGTGATGCAACGGATATAAAATAGTGTAGTATAAAATTAACTTCATGCTGCCAGATAAATCAGCATGTGTCATACTCACATTACTATGTATTATATTACTACAGTTAAGCAAATATTTGCTTGAAACAAAGTATATATTACCTTAAAAAAAACTGTATGTAGAAATGCACGTATACAAATTCTGGTGGCATTAGTCATAGCTCTATAATTAAAACTGAGCTCAGTGTTGCATTAATTTCAGTCTGCAAACATCAGCCCCACAATCAAGACCTCACAGAACTTTATGTCGGGGATTCAGTTGGCCTATCATTTATTTTCACTTTATTAGGATATTTTTCTTAAGCTGCAGTAAGAATCCAAAACAGAAAGCTATCTATTTCCAAACAGAGGAAATTATTTCATAGATCTTTACCAGCTATCTTCTTTTATTATATACATTGGTAAAGACGGCTTTCTGGCTTAAGATTGTTTTCACTAAAATGTCATCCTAACTAAGATGCTATTCACTAAATATGTACTTTAGATTTCTAGAGAATGTTTACCAGGAAATTTATACAAAACCATGCTTTTCAATAAGACTTATTAATATGTACATCAATGAATTAAAGACTAACAAAGAATATTCAGCTTCAATTTTCATTATCTTATTAAACTTTTGCCTATTAGTCCTCTCTATTCCTGAATATATTAAAACAATCTATTTGTGTTGTTTATACACTCCTTTTGGATAAAAGTTTGTTTTCCTTACCCTTTCATACTGAGATTATTTTTCTTAATTTTAAATTTACCTTAATTGTTCATTTCAAATTTTCAGATGACTTGTATTCAGTGTTATTACCTGCATTCAGTGGTCATGTACTTTTATGCTACACAGGAAAACCCCAATAATTTCGGCAAGTTTCCATTGTATCAACACCCCTGGCAGATAGGTATGATTACGATGATCATTATCAGTTTGTACTATTCTTGTGAAAATTCCTGGAAGGAGCCCGGATCCTTTTGTTCCTATGTCCAGAGAAAAGGGAAGGGCTTTTCTGCTGTAGATCAAGGGTTTTTTTTGAAGAGTTCACCAGTTGCAGTGTACAGACAAGATATTCTCTTCAGCTCCCCTTCAGGCTTACTTTCTGTGGTTCTGTAAGGTAGCATCTGATTTTGTGTTGGTATGTATGTACATGTTCATAAATAATATATAGATACATTCCTTGGTATTTGGTTATTACCATCATATAAAGAAGATTATTTTACTGCAAATCCTGAATTTCTCTTATTTAATTTCTTATTTCATGTACTGCAATGCAACGATTTGTTAGGTTTATTTCCTTGGAAGGTAAACTGAGATAAATATTTTTGTAATAATTCATCTATTTTTATACAGTAATGATGTTTCCCCTGTCAAATAATTTGCTTGTGGTAAACTAGACACACGGGTTCTGAACAGTCAGTTCCTAAACTCTAATTGCTAAAAGGCATTGAATTTACATCATCTCCAGGTACCACCACGAAATCTATTTGCAACAGTATATAATTACAGAATCACAGAAT
>VWZZ01008013.1:104302-123228 GCA_013399095.1 Psophia crepitans | reverse complement strand
GGGGGTGGGGCGGGGGGGGTGCCGCCCGGAGGCATCTCCCGCCGCTCCGCACCCCCCCGGCAGCGGCCGCGCTGCGGCAGGCGGGCAGGGCCTCCCGGGGTGCGGGAGGAGGTCCCGGGCAGCCCCCGCGGGGCCAGCGAGCGCACAGCGGGGGCTTCGAGGGAGCGGGGGCGGCCGTTGGAGCAGGTACCCACCGTGGGCCTCGGACCTTCTTTACGGAGGGCTGCACACCGTGTTTCCATCGGCCTTTGCTTAGTCTGACCAGCCTGACTTTGTAAAATAAATATGACCTTTTTTGTTGTTGTTGTTGTTGTTTTCTGGCTCCAGAGTACAGCTGAAATCTAAATAATGAGGTTCGTTCTTGTTGCTGTAGGCATGGTGTGATACTGCAGGAAGGTCAGGGTGGATGTTTCACCAGGCGTCGAGTTGTTTCATAATACAGAATCTATGTTACAGTCCATAAGGGTACGATTTCTGAGTCAGGTTCTGACTCAGCGTGCTTTGGGGGTAAATCTAAAATGGTTTCAGAGAAGTCAGGGGAATTCTTTGGGATTTTGTTTGGGGTTAGAGATTTTAGACCAAGACTGGTCTAACATGCAGGGGGAGTTTTTGTTTTTTTTTGGTTTGGGGTTTGTTTGGTTTTTTTTTTGTAACTAAATAGAAATCCCTGGATATTTGCTACTAATTGTCATTGCAGACATCTTCAGGTAACAGTCTGGGTCACTCTAAGCAGTCTGTAGGTGCAGGCATGCAAGATACAGCAGCTGTTACGCTTTTCAACACCTGCGTTTTTCCCTTTCTCATCCATCTCATCTCTTTCATCTCATCTCTTGTTGCACTGTGGGGAAGTGTTCCTGAAAGAGTGATCCCTAATACAGAATTAATCCAAATTCTGGTTCTCAGTGCCTTGCAATTACACCAACACCCGTTAAGACTCTGAGTGCAATAGGATATGTCAAGTCCTGCATGGGCCTATGCAGGCATCGAATGACATTGTGTCTCACCTTTCATACCACATTGTGCTGCATCACTGGTAAAAGAAGCTTCGCAAGAAACCTGCCCTGCTCATGACAGATGCAGTAAGGAGCAGTTAAGGGTGCCTGAGCCCATCCTGCAGTGCCCATCTGCTGCTGCTACTGTGTTATTTCTCCCCATTACCTACAGTGCTGTCAGAAGCCCGGGAATCGTCATTGCTGCACTGAGTTCTGATAACAAAAGTAAGAGTTAGAGTGACTGTGTCATCCACATTTAAGAAGCAGGCAAGCTGAACTTCACTTTTTAATAACTGAAGTCTCAGTTCTCCATTATTTTAAGGTAATGAATGTGCCTCTGCAGCAGCAGAGGTAAACCTCTTTTTTGGAGGGAGCATGGTGTGAAAGGTCTGTGTGTGCTGTTCTGTCCTTCAGATGACACTCTCACGCCGATTGTCAGCAATACTGTCATCTACAAGGAAGGGATTTAGCTGGCTGGAGCAAAAATACAAAGTTTCTGATGCCAGCTTCAGCAGCTTGACATCAGATGACCCAGGGATTTTTGGGCTCAGCCTGGACTTTCACAGATTGTTTGTATGCAGGCTATGAAGACACATTCATGTATGAGAATGACTCACAAGTAGGTTGCAAGACTGATCTGTTTATTGGCTTGTTTTCAGTACGAGTGAGAAATCCAGGACTTAGTTGTTCTGACCTTACTCTAGGGAGTAATCCTTTTGACTACAGATTAATCTCCAGGTGAAATATGGATTGACATTGCTGGCATGAATGAAACTTCCCAGATTGGACCAACAAAATTGGAAGTTTTAAAAATTCCGAAATTTTTCTTCGGAACTGGTGTATGATGTGCTGTTATAATAGAGTCCTAAATCATACCAGGAACAATTTCAAGTTGTTTCTTAGGTTGCTGTGTCCTTTAACCCAGTTTACCATTGTGAGTTCTTGAAGCCTCTGGTTTAGTTTCTTTCTGTCTTTAATACTGTGATTCTTGTTGTAACATTAGTACCCCTTACACACAAAGATTTTATGATTAACAGCATACAATATTATTAATATAACATGCAGTTCCATTTAGAAGCATAAAGGTTTGTGACACAATTTAAATGTTACAAAAAAGTTTTTCTTTCATCCAGAAGTCTGTTTTCCATAGCACAACTTAAAATTATGTGACTTCCATGTCTGAGTTGTTTTATACAATGTTAGCATTTTGTTCTCGTTCATCATTTTTTGACTTGTAAAATATCTAACCTGCATGAAATGTTGCCATTCTGTTTGGGTTTTCTTAATAGAACCCAAGTTGAAGAACTTAATGCTTGTCAAGTTTTGTGCACCAACTGCAACAGCAGTGAGTCATTAATAAGCAGGAAGAAACTGTGTTCCTTCTGGAATGGATGGAGTGTTCACCCTTTTGTCTTCCAAAAGAACTTTAATGGTTTCATCTCTGTGCAGCACCATAAAGCTTAGAAGAAATATTCCCGAGTTTGTAAAAGGGGGGTGAGTCTGGAAGTGGTGACATTCATGCAGAACCACAAGATGTTAGATTGACAAGGGCGGAGCAGGTTAGATTATTCATTTACTGCTGCTACCCACAGGGCACCTGAGGAGGAGAATTAACCCCATTTGAATGTTAACTGTGCTGCTGCAAATCTCTGAGACATCCTGGAGCTGAGAAGATTTCCCCAAAGAGGGGTTTTCCAGAAATGGGCAAGTAAGCACTGTGCCACCAATTGGTCCCTTTTTATTTAGGCATGCAAACTGCTCTGGCATTGGTGCTACATCAGTGTGACTGAGAGACTACTGCACCAGAATTGTGTTGGGTGGTACAGTTTTGACAGTCTGGGGCATTTGAACAGAGTTGTTTTAAAATAGCATGAGCTTTGTTTCCACATGACTGCATTCATTGCATAATATGGCTCACGTGAGGCACAGGCAAAACTAAGCTTTCAGTAAGTAATAATTTCATAGGGAAAGAAATGGAAAAAAAAATGCTGGGAATGGTTACATCTGAGGTCCCCTGGGAACCACTGGATGAATTTGACTGACATTTAAATAGCAGTCTGAATGTAGTGATTTGAACCGAAAGGCCTGTTAAATGATTTCTACCACTAATTCTGCTTTTATGATACAACATGGTTTAATTTATTTTAACACCAAGACAGAAGTCATCAGTTTATACAGTTTTATAGAGAAACAGGTTAATTACTGAAAGAAAAAGCTGAAGAGACAGTTTCTACTCCACTCATAGTTGTCAGTAGCTTGTTACATACCCTGACTTTTAGGTGAAAAAGACATGCTTACTTCTTTAACAAGACAACCCGTGAAGTGCACATTAAGAGACTGACCTCGTGTTTAATAAGAAGCGAGACTCCTGCTTTGCTATGCAATTACCCATACAGCGCAAAATCCTGTGGGCTTCATTCTGCATTGATTCAAATCTGCCTACACAGGTTCATTTGCAAAAAAAAAAAAAAAAAAGGAGCACATGATTTGATACAGAGTTTGAAAACGTTGATAATCTGTTTTGAAAGTGTCCTGAAAGAGTGTCTGCTTGTTAGTGTGGGTCCAGCAAGCCACCTGAGTGTGTGCATCAGCATAAACTTGTAAGCAGTTCCATTAAAATTGGTGGGAATACGAGTATGACGGAAATTAATCTCCTTGTCAAATGACTCCTATATTGTGGTTCATCTAGCTGAGTGTTTTTTTAAATTCCTTGGTCAGAAGTGTGTAAAATATTTTTCACTAGAATGGGTGATGCAATTCTCCTTTATGCACAACTCAAACTGCAGCTAGCATTCTTTTCCTACTCATAGAGAATATAAGTGGCAACGTGTTGATAGTAGTATTTTCCTAAATCCCCATCCAGCCTCATATTCATAATATGTTCCTGACTGTCCCACGATGTTGAGTGGGACCTGTGCGTGCTTGCCACCCAACTTTTCCAGTGAAAGCACCTCACCTGTCTTTTCCAGCTGATGGTGATTGAAGCTGAGCTCACACTGGGTCTGCCTATCTCCTTCGATGTTTTTCTCTCAGCCTTACCCACCAACTTATGGTCGGTTCACATGTACGTAAAGGTACGTGAGTGAGCTGGTCTGGGAAGCTGGACAATGCTGTATTTTTCCTAGTGTGGCTGTTGCATTGTATGTTGCTTATGTTTTACTTAAAAAGCTCCTTCCTCCCATGGTGTGGAAACCTGTGAACAGGTGGAGGAAAGATGAAGGAGAGCCGTTTGCCAGACGGTGTGACTCTGAGGATAGCGCTGAAACTGGCCGTTAGAAACCTCTCTTCAAGAGCCATGTACCACCATCAGTCTGTTGGTTTCTCTCAGTGCAGAGTGGTACATTTTGAGATTGAGGACCAATTTTTTCATCTGGTTCTCAGATGAAGACAATTTTTAGAAAAAAAGATTTACTTAGCCATGGAGGGGATTACTTCCACAGCAGGTAGGGGAATTCCTTCAGTTTGTGCACTCCAGCTTGATTGCCAGATACAGTATTTACATTTGGCATCATTCCCATGTGTCCTTTTATTGATATTACACAATTGAAAGGGTGAAAAATTTACCTTAATCTAAATTGCCCTTTGGTTGGATACTGTGTAACCCTTCAGAGTTGTTGACTGCTTAAAGAGTCTGCTCCAGTTTCTAATTCTGCATCGAAATCTAATTGAAAGAACTGCTGTTTTGTGTCCAAAAAAAAGATAATAGCTTGTTTTTTGGGGGAAGATTTCTCAAGCATCTAGCACTGAAGTATCTTTCCACCTGATACATGCAGTGTATTTTTATGTATGTATGTATATATAAAGCTGGAGCACTGATTGACACCCATCTGCAGTTTTTCTTCTGGTGATCTGCAGAAGCAAAGAATATCTGTAGCTCAAAACACAGTCTGAATCAGACTCTTGTTTCATTTCTTGACTTTCATCTTCACTGGAAGTATGAAGCAAGGAAGAACTGGCTGCTCTTGGTCATTCATGCAAAACAGTGTCTTTAAGATTTAAATTTAGATTTAAAAGATTTAAAAGTGCTGAAGTAGCATAAACAAGTTTAACCAAAGCAGATTTTGCAGAGGTTACTGTGCAGAAGGTTCTGTAGTTTTACATAGCTGTCAAGTACAAACGTAAGGGAGGTGCTGAGATGGTCTTGAATATTTGTTGTGGAGGATGGAGGGTCAAGGGACTTGAACACTGACTGTCATGACCTAGTAGTACGCCAGTGAAGTCTGACTTTTGAAAGCTCAGCAGGCGAGAAGGAGTTGAAAATCTGCTTTGCCACAAGGAGCTGTTGCCACTCTGTGAGTACACCTGAAGAGAAATTGTTAATGGACAGCATTAGGTGGGAAGTGCCTTGATGAAGCAGGCCCATGGCCCTCTTCTTAGTGAAAGTCTGTGGTACCCTCAGGGACAGCCGAACATTGCTTCCAACAGCCTTTTCTCCTGGAACTAAAAAGTCTTGCTTAGTGCTGCTTTCTGGCAACTTCTGTGACTCTGGTCCTCATTTTCTTCTCACGTAGTGGTCCTTGATGGACAATGGCGGTGCTGATCCTCTCTTAAATATGTGGAGGCATACAGACAAAAGAAAACTGAGCTACAGTATGGTATCAATGTGATGATCTTTACCACAGCAGAATTAAGTAGCCTTCATGCTTATTTTGCCCTTAATCTTGGAGACAAAATAGTAGCTTTTTTTAAATCTGAGGTTATAGCACACGTCACAGGAATCCATCTAATGTGTCATAGAAGTGACAGCAATTAAAATAACTTTTTTTTTCCTCCTGAAGAGTAGAAAAAAGATGTAAATTCATATTTACTGTGCTAACATTTTTTACAAGCTTTCCCTTTATGGATTCTCTGTAGATCTGCATGGGAGAAATATATAAAATTAGAAGTGGCGGTTTCAAGTTCAGCATAATTTCCATTTGTCTGTGGGTAGAGACCACTGTGTCTGAACTGGATGCAATGATTCATGGGTCTGTACTTGTAATTGATGTAATGGTGATGATACTCTTGTGCCCATGATGGAGGCCATACCTATATGACTAAATAGCATTGTTAAAAAAATTCCTATTATGTAAACAGAAAATCTGGCTGAAGGGGTTGTGCAGCGTTGCATGGGTCACACTGAGGGGCAGCAGTTTGCTGTCACCTTCTTCCCCCATCACCATTCTCCCACTAAAGAAAGGGTGTTATTGGATCCCAGCAAAGGTGCTGCTGAGGCAGCAGTTGTGTAACCTGGCTAGTGGCAGCCTGTAAAGGTGGCCTGGTGTGATGCCAGAGGGCCTCCTGAAAGAAAAAGAAAATCAGCTACTAGTTCAGGTAGTGGGCCTGTCACCAAGGGAGGGCTGGTGAAGTGAATTCACATCTGTTTCAAAATAGATAGGTGCCACTAGCTGGGTTGATTGTCAGCAAAGCAGCAGGTATCATATTGATGTAATTTCGACTGAGCTGTGTTTTGGTCATGTGTTTCTTGGGTTTGTTACCACTTTGTCCAATGGGGATACTATACAGGATCCTTTGTAAGCAGAAGTTCTAAAATAGAGAAAAATGTTGTCTTTCCTTCACTTTTTTCCCCTACTCTGATGGCAGAAAAGCACTTTAAAAGCGCAACTTTTAAAAAACTGTTAAAATGTTTACATGTTCCTCTGCCTTCTTAATTTTTTTGTGGATTTCAGTTTGTTTTTTTAATCATTTGTGTTATTTATTTATTTATCGATTGCTATTTTTTTCGATTGCCTAAATCCGAGTTCTTTCTGTCTGCAAAACGTCTTTAAATGTGAAAATAATTAATCTAGACATTTTGAAATAGGACTTGTTTTTCACTTTTGTAGTAAGAAATTTGGTTGGTGTTGTGCAGTAACACTGAAGACACAATTTATTTTCCATTTTAAAGTACCTTTGAGCACTGGACATCACTTCTGTTCTGTTTCTGAAGAGTACCACCCAACAAAACAGGGTGGGAACAGAACGTATCCCAAAAGAGATGAAGGTTTGTGAGGGTTTTTTTTCCCCCTGAAATAAAATTATCCTGAAAATTATTCTTGATTTCATCCTTTATGACTTCCAGTAGACAAACAGGACTTTCTTTTTTAAGTAGCACTAGCCAATTAGATATTTTTACTGAATTCTTTTCCAGTCTGTATACAATTTTCAGCCTTCAAGGTATGTGCCAAAAAATTCTTTTCATGCAAAATCAGTTTAGATGCAGCAAACCAGTTAATAATCATAAGGTATAAATGCCAAAAATAGTATTTGTTTTTCCAGATGAGCCTCTTAGAGCTTGTCTGTCTTGGAAAGTTATGGCATCGTAATCTAAGGACTGAATTTGAAGCACTGCAATTTTACAAGTGTAACTCTACAATGGATGGATTTCTTTCTGCCAATGGAAGATCAGCTTTCCAACTTAGTTGATGTGGTTTGGAAAGGAATCTGAGGACAGCAGACTAAGGCCCAGTCTTCCATTGGAATGAGAGCATTTGCGTGGAACTGGCCAGGGCATTAGAGATGACCAGTTAGAGTATTTTTCTCAACTAATTCACTAGCTGAATTTGTGTTTCTCTAGGAATGCTATGTTTGGCATTGAAACAAAGTTAGTTAAACCTGGGTCTTGCTCCAGTTGAAGTGAAAGGAGGTTTCAGTACTTAGGAGAAAGGCCTAAATTAATTTTCCATTTGTTGCTTCATCCCGTTTCTTGCGTTGGCCAGGAACAGATGAGATTTGATTTTATTTTCTACTGTTAGAAAATAAAAATTTCTGAAACAGACCTGGGGCATGAGGAAGGTTCAACAAGATACAGATTATTTTTTTTTTAGGAACCAAAATGTTTGAATGTGCAAATGTGCGTTGGCATACACAGATATGTGTGTATATATATACATAGATATATGTATATATAACCACAGGTGTACATGGTTTACTGGTTAGACTCCATTGCCCAAGGAGCTGTGGAAGTTTATCTCTCAGGAAGGATGGCTGGCTCTTAAGGTACCTCTATTATTTATAGTCTAAATTTAGTTTTTAAAATATAACCATATTGCTCAGAGGCCGGTGGGGAAATCTTCCACAGAAGTGCTGAAAAATATCTTCACATGTATGAAGCAAATCCACCACTGTCAGAAGTGGATTATGACTGTTGCAGGCAGTAGGCATAATACACCATACCTCTGGCCTGTCTTAAGTATAGACAGGTAAAAAGTGAGTCTCTGAAGGAGAGTGACTTGCTGAAAACAAAGGCAAGCTTAGATAAATAAAGTACATTTTTAACTTTTTAATGCAGAAAAATATATTTTCCTCTGTCAGTTTTGTCCGGTTTGTTTCAGCTACGTAAACTGCCACCAAAAGGGAGAGTTTGCTGTCCTGAGTGGTCTGGCAGAGTCCTCACGTTTTGCATGTGGAAGGTTTCCTGATCTCTGGCTGCTAAAGGTTCTGGTAGGTTTTGATCAACAAAGTGCCTACCTCGAATCACTGGCTCTCTGCATCACGGTGACGTCTGCTCTGGGGCCTGAGGTGCTGACGGTGACTGGAGGTACCTGGTGCAAAGTCAGACTGCAGTGACAGATATAACTAGCTCTACAGACGTATGGCTTTTCATGGTTAAAGGCAAGGTTGTCCCAGTTTGTCTTGCTTCTCCATAAACGTGGTGTTACTTTTGTGCAAGAAAGCAGAGGTGCGGACTTTACGGTGAGGGTTCAGTGTATCATTAGAAAAGGAGCTGTCCTTCTGCTCTGTGCTGCTCAGTGCTTAACAGAAGCAATTAAATTATATATTCTCCTCCCCTATATCACTGTTAATCTCTGGACATATGTGCATTAGTGGCACTTTAGGTCTAGAAAGCCTCAATTCCAAGAGCTGGGGTTTTGGCAGTAGTGTTTCTTGATGGACATCCTGGATGTATTGGCCAAGAAAGCAGCAGAGCATTCTTGAGTTTCTGATCAGGGCCTACAGGTACCATTGTAGAATCCATTTTAATAATAAAATAAGTTCCTGAGATAAAAGCAAAGTGGAATGTGAATGGACTTAGATTTTAAAATATCTGCCAAATAGAGAAAATACAGTGATGTTCGAGGGCTGGCGTTACTCTCATTTCTGTTGCTGTAATTTTGGGTCTGGTAAGGTAATTGCTGATTTATTCCTCTCGAGTACAAGACCACTTCCCAAATCATACATTAAAATCAGCTATACAGGATTTCTAGCAACTTCTATTAAATGTATGCATTTTTCCTGAGCAGATTTGGAAGGTTCTCTAGGGCCGGGCAGATATGGTGCTGTTATGTCTTGTTTACTTGCATTCTGTGAAGGACTTTTTCTCTTTCTTCTCGCACAGCACATTGGAGCAAAAGAGATTTGAAAATGTAAGGAAGCTGCACTAAAATGGACTATTCTAGTTCCGTACTTTTCTTATTTGTGTTTGCAGATTAACTACACTTGCGTCCAGGGAAACTTACTCATCTACAAGAACTTAAACAGGTCCACTGCTGTAGCCTTTTTGTTTTCCTGATTTCCTTCTGATATTTGTTTTAAACCTTTGTAAAATATTATTACTGAGAAGTGTATTTCCTTTAAATGCTATATTCATTTTCTTGCAATAAAATTAAATTTGGGAAGGTAAATTAAGCAGCTGGGGGAGAAGCCATGCATACCAAATGAGCTTTCTGTTAAAGAATGAAGACCAGATCAGGAGTATGAGTAACAGCCCTGTGGATGGCTGAGCCAGAGGTGAAATCTTAGGGCTGCTGAGGGCATGTGAGGGAGCAGGTAGCAGAGAGACAGCAAGAGGGAAGAGTGGAACCAGGTGTTGACTTTGCATCTTGTATTTTAGGAATTTTATTAGCACTATGCTGAGGGCTTAACGGAAGAGCATGTGAGGAAGATTATGACTTTCTTGTTGTTTCTTCTATTCTCTAATACAATGTCATGCGAACAGTTACGGTAGGACAGCATATTGTGGATGTATCACTGTCAGATATCAGCAGCAGGTTGGGTTGTCCATTTTCTGACTTAAAGTCTCCAATGTTGCCCTTGAGAGTGACTGGGTTTGTGGTTACAGATTTAAGATGTGCAATTCTGAAACTCAGTGAGGTGAATAAGCATGGATGAGTTAATGCCAGCTTGCTCCTTAGTATTCCCAGGTGAGAGCTGAGAGTGCTTTGAAGTGTTGTTGCCTCATTTTTGCTTGCATGGGCTTGCCATGAAGGTTACCTTCTGTATATTGAACAAGGAAGTAATAGCCATTTCTGGTTGCCCTATGCTAAGCTATGGGGAAGTTTTGAGGGAAAGATACAGGAACTCAGTCCTATCCTATTGTAGATAAACCTGCCTCACTGACAAAAAAGCCCAGAGGTGGAGGAAGAAGAAACAAATTGAAGCAAAGTCAGAATCATAGAATCCTAGAATAGTTTGGTTTGGAAGGGACCTTACAAACCATCTAAGTCCAGCCCCCTTGCCATGGGCAGGAACACCCTCCACTGGACCAGGTTGCCCAAAGCCCCATCCAACCTGGCCTTGAACACTGCCAGGGACGGAGCCTCCACAGCTCCTCTGGGCAACCTGTGCCAGTGCCTCACCACCAGGGAAGAATTTCTTCCTAACATCTAATCTAAGTCTTCCCTCTTTTAGTTTAAACCAATTACCCCTTGTCCTGTCACTACACAGTCAACCACCTGACAACAGCTAACAACTAAAACCATCTGCATGTTATCAACATTATTCTTATCCTAAATCCAAACCACAGCGCTATACCAGCTGCTAGAGAGAAAATTATCCCTGCTGAAACCGGGAGACTGCTGTATGCCTTTACTCAGCAGCAAGAAAACATTCTGCAAACTAAATTCTGCTGATTTGGGATATTTTGTTTATTTATTTTATTTTAACTGTTAACAGGTCATTTTTAAGAAAGGTTCTTTTTTTTTTCTTAATCAAGTGGTTTTGCAGCATATAATCCCAAATGTTAAGAAAACATTACAGAATAAAGATGTTTTAAAAATTAATAATGCTGTATCCTTTTTCTTCTTTTCTAAATTGCCTTGACTTCAGGGTTTAAATTTTCAGTTCTTTTCAGGGTAAAAGCTAATGTTTTCTTATAAACATATGATTATAAGACTTAAGAGTTTTGAGGGGAAAACAACACATAGCAGGAGATAGATGACAGCCATTGTAAAGACCTGGCAATAATTCTTCCGGGCAATTTTGTCTCCTTACGACGTACCTCCTCTGGGAGCTGCTCCAGTTTAAAATGTGTGCCAGATCTTTGACGAGTGTGTGGTTGTGCCCCTCCTTCTTGCTTTCGTTCGGGTTGAGTGATGTAGCAGCTGACCTGAACTCCCGAGGCTATGCCTGTGTTGTAGAGTCACGCAGTGCAAAAGGCATGGGTCTCTAGAACAAAACAATTGACGCAGAGGACACAGTGTCCCCCAATGGAGGTTTATGATTTATTGATAGTTTGATAAATAACTGTAGATAAATAACTAAATAATTAGACTAACTCTAGTCTGGTGCTGTGGACTGAATGCCTGCTAGTGGTTGAAGCACATCAGAGGAGTTCTTGGAGACAAATTTATGCTTCAGTTTCACTGAAATTCTTTCACATGTACACATGCTACAAGACTGCTCTGCAATCTAAATCATAGTGGAGTAAGTGAGGAAGACCATGAGATTTGTTTAAAAAAAGTGACTCCTCCTCTGCGCTGTAATGCTAATGCACCTGCAATCTGGAAAAGGTACTTGGTAGTTGCTAAGCATTTCTCTTTTAAATTTATTTTGCACTACTTAAAATATTTTCACAAGCCAAATGTTTGTGAAAACTGCAGGAAATAATCCAAGTCCAGGAGGGTTTCTATGTCAGGTGAATATTGAAAGTCTTGTTTCCACACAGCTGTGAAAACCTCTCTGTTCAGCTGAAGGGTTGACTTGGGTTTTAAATTTAGTAAATTGCTTGGCTACTGCTAACTTCTTTTGCAAGCAAGGGTGCAGGTGGATTAAAGAAGAGAAGTAACATCATCCACGTGGAAAAGAAATACAGATTTATGGACAGAGAGGCCTGTATTTTAAAAAACAGTGTAATGGTGAACAGATGTGGCAAAGCAGATTTCTTTACCTTGAGTGCATTTTAAAGAACTAGACTGTGTCTTCTGAGGTACAGAACTACATGGGGACTGTTATAGAGCCATGAAATACTAAGAAGCCATTGACTCCTGAAAAGTGCCTTGCCTCGCTGTGATCTCTGGTGCTCTGGGTAAGGCTTCTGTGTTGCCATCAAGGAGTACCACCTTCAGCACTTCTGAGGTACCCACACTACAGCAGTGATTGTTCACGTCTCCAAAGTCTGGATCGTGCAAACCCAGGAGGCTGGTAAGGAACCACTTCTGTTGTGAGCTCTGATAAAAGGATCCTTAACCCCTTCTTTGCTGTGCCCCTGATAAAAGCTGGGCAATAGATATTCCTAGTAACTAAGAGATCTCCACTGGCAGTGCAAGTTTTCTTGTGGATTCCTCCGTCTTTTGCATCACTTTTGTCTCACCGGTGTGCCAAAGCTGTGACACTGAAAAATCAGCTGCAAACTAGTGAGGAAACTCTGTGAATTCTTGATCTCTTGGTATGACAAGAAAGATGGCTATAGTAATTGTGGCCCTGAGGACAAATGCCTATTTGTCCTAGTTTTTATTGCTGTTACATGTCTTTGTTTGTCACTGGTGGGAGCCATTGCTCTTACGCAAACAGAGACCAGTGAGTTGAGTGGAGTATGATCTTGCCTTATGTGGGTCTTGCTGCAGAGGCGTGCTGTGTAGTTCCTGACTTGCAAAAATTGCACAGGTGTACAGTGCTGGTTAGTAAAGCTACTGCTGTAACTATCTTTTGTCAGTGATTTGAAACAAATTCTACACTTCTCAGCCAGAGATAGACTTACTATTTCTCCATGAGATGCCAGCAGATGTTTTGCTATTGATCTAGTATTCAGTGGGGCTGAAAGACCTGATGGATTTCATCTGTGCTCAATACATAAAGGTCCTTGTAAGAACTGGAACATCCTAGGTGAGTATAGGAAGCCCTTGGACTCTGCATCCCTCTGAAGAGTCAAGAGTATGATGCCTCCTGGCCTCTGGAGGCCTGATCTTTCCAGATACGTCCAGTCAAGCAATACACTTCATCAGAGTCACATGGCATGATTTTTAACTGTCTTCCTGTCCTTCATTTGCACTGCAGCTAATTTGTTGTGTGCGAACGAGGAAGAAGGGGACGTCTTGTACATTTATGTTATTTTTAAGTCTTTGTGTGTAATTTCTCTGTAGAGTTGAAGATTTAGATGAGGAGACTTTATTTGGAGAGGTAAATTTTCTGCATTGAGAATGAGTTGATCATAATTCGTTATCATTTACTCATGAAAAGTCTGTGACTGCTTGGCAACAACTAAAACTTCAGTGTGTTATCAACATTATTCTCATCCTAAACCCAAACCACAGCACGATACCAGCTGCTAGAAGGAAAATTAACTCTGTCCCTGCCAGAACCAGGACACTAATGCATGCAAGTTCTAAATGGTACCCTACAAATAATTTTGAGAACAAAAACTGAAGTTCAGGAGAAAAAAAATAATTACTTTTTCTTCTTTCTCAACACACCATCTGCATTAAACATTACAGAAGTTGTTAAACGAAAAAAAAATTAAAAGCCCGTTAACAGTTTGCTACACTGCCCCAAAAGGCTTGCAAAGAGATGCTCCCACTGTCAATTCCCTGAACAGTGTTAGAGCCATGCTATTGTTCTCGATCTGTTATTTTTTATATCTGTGCTCCTTAGAGACAGATTTTATTAGGTTTCAATTGTGTGGCTTTTGTGTTTTCAGTAAGGTCATGCCAATAAAACATGCAGGTAGCTGATGTTTTCCATGGATCAGTTAGATATCTTGTGTTTGGCTTAGCCTTCATTTGCTATTGATGGTATTGACTCCTGGAGCTCAGCACACACTGAAGCCTGAATATGTTGATAAGTGGGGTGAAGAAACCATTAAAAATGCTCATGTTCTTTTTCTGTATGAGGTGGAACATTTGTATCCCTGTAATAAGATCATACAGTGTATAGGAGTAATTGCAGCCCATGTACTGTTTCACTCTGTATCTCATTATATATGTCTCTGGTTTTATAGAGGCATTGTGATCTCTGCAGTCTTGCTTGATAGGGGCATGTGGGTGTCAGAATTTTCAAGGCTGTGTGGATCTTTGAAGTTTTAAGACAGACCCTTTTTGTTACAGAGCGTGTTCATGTAGAGTTGATAGATTTTTTTCTTTAATCTTTCTAAATCAAATGTCAGCTCTGTGCTGTGCTTTACCATCATGCTGCAGGAAGGATGCTTATCTGTACTTAGTACAAATAGCCTTCATAGCACTGTTCCTTCTGTTTACCTGTATTTTCTAGGGCTATTATAATTTTCTGCACGTAAGACTTAATGGCATCGCTGATCTGCATTGCAAGTGATCTTGGTTCTTTAATATGGACTAATCACTTGCAAAGAATTGTCCAGGCAGTGCACCGCAATCTGAATAACCTGTGTTGTGTTTTTGCAGTGGAGTGATGAAGGCACATGGCAAAGGTCCAGGAGGATGTGTGTCTGGGTAACAACAGAGAGATTGCTTTCCCCTCATGCTGCAAGTAACTGTGTGGATAGGTGTATCCCAGTGGCGTCCTACATGTACACCCAGTCCTCTACCTTTGTCCTCGCTGCTGAGAGGACAAAAACACAGTGACAAACACTTCTGTTGTACGGCTTCCCAGACACTTCCTTTATACAACACTGACTTGATGTGCACAGTTTTACAACTCGATTTCCTGAGTGACATCATGAAAAATTGCTGTGCCACTGAGACTAACCCAGCTTTGTCTATTTTCAGATGCCTTGGCAGTTTGCTGCTTTTGTGGTGATGCTGTGTGTGGCAATTATTCTACCTCTGTCCTGGGCCTGGTCCTCTATCAGGAACTATGAAGCTCTTAGGACCCATAGCTCTTCTGCCCCCATAACCCTCATCTTTCCTGCTAATTTCACCTCCGCACGATCTGCAGAAAGGTCTGTGTGTCACCCTCTGCTTCTCTGCATTTGAAGATGGATTTAAAATTCTTGAATCCAATTAAACTCTCCCCGTAGACATACAAGCCTTTTTCGTTTCATGTTCCTCTGCTCTACTTGTCCTTGTGAAACTAGCAGTCAAATTGCTGCAATGCATCCCCTATTCACAGATCTGTATATGATTATGTATCAAGCACTCCCAGCCATGAGGACATGGACATTACACTCAGACAGAGAAGACAGGTGCTTTTGTATATGTGTCCATTGTATTATGTGTCAGCATAGGAGACATTTAGATGTATACATCCTGCCTCTGGTAATCTGCAGTACCTCTTTGTGCAGACTTGAAGTAGTAGGTCAGAGAAAATGACAGGCTGCTGCTAACATCTGACCAGTGCAAAATATCTGAAAATGGCACTTCTGTTGTGTGTATGTCTGCTGCAAACACGAAGAAAGGGGTAAAATGTGGATACCAGCAGAAGAGACATAAGCGAGCTTTTTGGAGCAGACCTAAGCAGAGCATGATCCTGTTGCAAATGAAGGGATGAAAGTGGCTTCTGAAGTGATGATTAATATTTTATGTTGCATATCCAAGTTGCAAATTATGGTAGTTTAATGAGACAAGCAGTACTATTTTGATATATAGCATAGTCAGCTGTGAACATTTAAAAATCATGAGGTAGGCCATTATGATACTAAGAGGCTGGATTAAAAGCATGAGTTTAAAAAAATACTTCTGGACTGGTTCTGTGTTGCTCTGGATTTGAAGCTTTGGGTGTTCCTGTTTTCAAACCTTCCAACAAGTGCAGGGGCCAAATCCGTACTTTAAAAGTCCATGAAGTAGTCATTTTCAAGTAATCATTTGCCTGCAAGTTCTGGAGCTTTTAGAAAAACACTAAACAAAATTGCAATATTTCAAAGTAAAAAAAAGCTCAGAAATTTAAAAATCAATAAAGTGAATTCCCTCATAGAATAAGTACAGTATACGGCCTTTTCTTGCCATTGTTGGTGTTGGGAAAATATCCTTCCCAACAAGTGACCCCTTGCCACTCCTAAGGCTTGCCCTGGAGGCCTTTCACCACCTTGGTCACCCTCCTCTGGACACACTCTAACAGTCTGATATCCTTCTTATACTGAGGTGCCCAGAACTGCACCCAGTACTTGAGGTGGGGCCGCATCAGTGCAGTGTGGAGTGGGACAGTCACCTCCCTTGACCAACTGGTGATGCTGTGCCTGATGTAGCCCAGGACATGGCTGCCCCTTTTTCCTGCCAGGGCACACTGTTGACTTACTCAACTTGCCACCAATCCAAAACTCCAGATCTCTTTCTGTGGGGCTGCTCTCCAGCCTCTAATCCTCCAATTTGTCTATGTAACCGGGATTACCCTGTCCCAGGTGCAGAATCCTGAACTTGGTCTTGTTAAATTTCACATGCGTGATGACTGCCCAGCTCTCTAATCTATCCAGATCTCTCTGTAAGGCCTCTCTACCCTCAACGGGGTTGACAGCTCCTCCTAAGTCAGTATCATCAGCAAACTATTTAACGTACATTCGATTCCTGCATCCAGATAATTTGTAAAAACATTAAAGAGCACTGGCCCTAAAATGGAGCCCTGGGAAACCCCACTGGTGACTGACCACCAGCCTAATGTGACTCCATTTACTGTAACTTTTTGAGCCCGACCAGTCAGCCAGTTGTTCACCCAACATATTATGGACTTGTCTAGCTGTATGCTGGACATCTTGTCTGGAAGGATACTGTGAAAGACAGTATCAAAATCATGGATAGTGGATGCTTTAATTAAGTACTACACGTCCTCTCCATTGCATAATATGTTTTTAACTGTTTACGTTCAGAACAGCAGAGCATTACACTTCTTTAACCAATCATTAAGACTGTAAAGAAAATTATTCTCAAGTCCCCTGTAAAGTTTGCTTTAAATCTCACCTCCTCCAATTCTGCTTTGTTTTCCTGTACATAATACTGCAGAGATGAGTCATCTGTGCTGGCTGATATCTTGACCCCAGTGGAGTAGTTTTATAAAAACAGCAGGATTGCAACTTGTTTCTTCTGCTCAGAATAGAGGAGTCAGGTCCAGATAAATTTCACAAAATGAGCTCTGCTTGTCAGAGACACTGCCTGTAGGGTGTTGTTTAGTGGCAGTGGGAAAAGAAAGCTCTAACTAAATGAGGATCACTGTACCAATACAGAAATACTAGTACATGATGCTGGCAAATAGCTGTTATTGCCATATTAGCAGTATCATTGTGATTAACGCCACTATGACAGAGGTCTGGAGGTCAGGAGTCAAGTCAGTTCCCAGCCAACACTTAGACAGCGTGCCAGAGAAGGTAGGCAGCGTAGATCTACCTGAACTGTGTGGAAAAAGAAGGACAGGAGGATGGTCATGTAGTGTCACTCAAGCTAGCCAAAGAGCCTGCGGCAATAATGGGTTATGGCTAGCTCGGGTTATAGACCAGCCTGCAGAAGGCTGCTCATGTGTACAGTGTCTATGTACATCTTGGAGATCAACCAGATCTCCAGGTTCTTAAAAGATTCAGGGCCTATTCTTCATCACTGTGCAGGTGATGAAAATGTAGTTTCATATGCTGAAGCAAACAGGAGCTTGTGAGATAGATATTTATACATAACATATGAAACACTTTTGTATAGGTAACTTCTGGTACCTTAATTCCAGCTACAGAAGCTGTGTGGAAATTTTTAAGCTCTTAAAATCTGTGTTTCTTATACTTCTCAGGATCTCCTGTGGAAGCTCTCTAGTTGTGCAGATGTGAGAACAGGGGATTTAATTTTCCTAAAAAAGGGATATTGAGTACGTCCTTTCATATAAATAACAGCTTTTTCATAGGAACAGGGAAAGAAAAGAACTCTTGAAAATTTAAGTTTCCATTGTAAGCTGTCTAAAAGGGAGAAAGACAAACATTCAAAACACAGTTGCTGCAGTAGAAAGAATGCACATTTTTTAGACTTGATCTGATGGAGGAAAAATGCTGATGCATTTCCAGATGGGGATGCAGTCTTTATAGGAAATGCTGACACACCACAATAATCACCTTCATGTTCACACAAATACCTTTAGAAAATAATGGTAAACAATTAGTTACAAAATGACTCATGTGGTAATACACAAATACGTTTGACCTGTGCAGTCCAGCAAAGACAATGAGTCTTTCAGTCTTGTTTTGTGCGACGTGGTGATGGCTAAAGTTCTGACACATCTCAGGCTCTGACATATTCTGTGATGCTCATTAGCAAAGTGCCACAGCACAGCTAAGCCACAGAAACTGTTGTATGTTTTTAGTCTGCAGCAGGCACAAGTTTGCCTTCTATGATGGGGTTACAGCGTTATTGGATAAGGAAAGAGTGACAAACATAATCTACCTGAACTTGTGCGAAGCCTTTGACACTGTCCTGCATGACATCCTTGTCTCTAAATTGGAGAGACATTGATTTGACAGATGGACCACTCAGTGGATAAGGAATCGGCTGGATGGCTGCACTCAAGACAGTCAACAGCTCAATGTCCAAGTGGACGTCAGTGATGAGTGGCGTTCCTCAGGGGTTGGTACTGGCACTGCTGCTGTTTAACATCTTTGTCAGCAACACGGACAGTGGGATCGAGTGCACCCTCAGCAAGTTTGCCAACGACACCAAGCTGTGTGGTGCGGTTGACACGCTGGAGGGAAGGGGTGCCATCCCAAGGGACCTTGACAGGCTTGAGAGCTGGGCCAGTGTGAATCACATGAAGTTCAACAAGGCCAAGTGCAAGGTCCTGCACATGGGTGGCTGCAGTCTGAAGCACAACTAGAGGCTGGACAGAGAATGGATCAAGAGCAGCCCTGAGGAGAAGGACTTAGGGGTGTTG
>VWZZ01008013.1:92852-104172 GCA_013399095.1 Psophia crepitans | reverse complement strand
GCCTTCCGGTACCTAAAGGGGGCCTACAGGAAAGCTGGGGAGGGGCTGTTTATTAGGGAGGGTAGTGACAGGACAAGGGGTAACGGGTTTAAACTGAAAGAGGGGAGATTTAGATTAGATATTAGGAAGAAATTCTATCCTGTGAGGGTGGTGAGGAACTGGAACAGCTTGCCCAGCGAAGCTGTGGAGGCCCCCTCCCTGGGGTCAGGTTCAAGGCCAGGTTGGATGGGGCTTTGGGCACCCTGGTCTAGTAGAGGGTGTTTCTGTCCAGGGCAGGGGGGTTGCAACTGGATGGTCTTTGAGGTTCCTTCCAACACAAACCATTCTATGATTCAGTGAAATTCAACTTAATTTAGTAAATAATTTTAGTAAATAATTTAAACTGCTGTTGAGCACTAACCTCTGCAGAATCCAGCACTGTCAAAGGGGTTATTTATTGTTCAAGGCTTTTAAGCTTATCTTTTTGTCTGCCTTTCTCCCCCTCATACTACATGGAGGCCTACAAAGGGAATCTGAAGGAAGTGGATCTGTATGGAAAATTCAATACAATTGTGTTTTGTAGGACTGGCATGTCTGATTAAGACAAAGGGAAATGAATTGCAGGGTATTTTGGAAGTTCCACAGCATCAACAAAATTATAACTTTGTAACTTAACTTCTCCATATAAAGTCCATTTGACATTTTGGTCATGTTTAAAATACCCAAATCTCAGTGCACATGCTTCAGATTTAGGTACTTGCTATGCCAAGTAGATGAATTATCAGTGACCTAAGAGTTAAATGAGTTTTTCATTTATTGCAGTCCACAGGTGGAGGAAAAGACAAAAGGGCTTACTCTATTTGTCAATGGAGTTCTCAAATGAGACAGTAAAAATAAGTACATTGATTTGTTTGCTTTATGGATGAGACCACATAAATATATTTATTTTGAGCTTTGATGATTCAGGAATCACAGAAGAAGATACTTGGCTGAAAAGCAAGTACTGACCTGAAATTTGCATTAGGATGTTAATGGTGCCTCTCTGTGGGACATTACAAGGTTATGTTTCCTCTAGACTTTCCTAGAGCACTGCTGCATTGGAAGTCAGGTCTTGCACTGTCCTTTCCTTTGTGCTTACTTGTGCAGAAAGCAGTGACATTGGAGCAGTGATGCCTGTTCTGACTGGGGACACTCTCAGACAAATCTGTGGTTTCCAGTGTGGAATGTGCTATGTATTGGTCTCCAAGAGCATAGTGGTCCCCTGCAACCTTGCCTTAAAAGGAAGCTGCGCTTACTGTGAGCTCTTGCTTTTGTTTTATCTCAGCCTAAGAAAAAGGTCTTTGTGGCGAAGCTTGGCTGTAGTCAACTTTTACCTTTCTTCCAGTAGAACACTATTTACTTTACATCCCTTTTCCATTCAGAAATATTTTAAATGTCCACTCTAAGAGGGATGCTGAAGGAAATCTTGTCTTGTATTTCTGTGTTCCATCTTTCCTTTGAACTCTCCTGATATTGGTCTTGAAGAGGCATTGAAAAAAATACTAATTTGCAGAAATTAACAACACATGCTAAGAGAAGAAAAGAAGTTCAGCCTTTCTGAGAGGTCCATCTTGGCATAATCATGTTGCAATGAGCTGGTGGAAGACAAATCCAGTATTGTTCATATATATGATTTGGTGGTGTACAAAGACACAAGCAGACAGGAAAATACAGAGTGTTCACAGAAGTATCAATATGACATCTGCTTTTCTCTAAAAACATGCAATAGAAACCTTGTTGAAATAAGATGGTCATGGTACTAGTATGTCATAGTAGTATTATCATTTAGGATTAATTCTTGCCATGGTGGTGAAGGCCAATGAAATAGGAACTTGAATTTCTTCTCTTAACATGGCGTTCACTGTTTGGTTCTTCAGTCTTTTTATAATACCTTCTGTAAAGCTCATTTTCTTGATAAATCCATAAATTTGTATAAATTTCTCATAAACAAGTAAGCAGAGGACTAGTTTGCTTTTAACAACAAAACAAGAACTTAAATAATTCGTACTGTTGAAATAGTGGAAAATAGTCACCGTTTTCAGCAGCAGATAAAAGGTTTATTTTCTAATTATTTTTTTTTTACTAAAAGATTTGTTTTCTGAAAATAGCACCATTGATTGCCTACTAGATGAACAAAATTATCTCTGTTTCCAGTGATGACAAACACTTGTTTCAGTGGGGAAATCGAGAGCTTCAGCCAAGTACCTGTGGGTTTACTTTTTATTAATTTTTACTTTTGTAGACTAAAAGGGCAAAAAAATTGAAACAGAAGTTGCTTTAATTGTTTATCCTCAGTTTTTTCTTGTCTGGAAGGCAGCCTCAGGGAGATGTGGAAGCTGGGAATATTGTCATAGCCATACCAAAGACCTGGCAAAGTTCTATTAACAGCACTATGGTTTAGCTTTTAGCATCACCTCTTAGGAGGAAGAAGGTGAAAGTCTGATGTAATAGAAGAAGGAAGAGGCTACTCTGAGGGCTTGTGTTAGATATAGCATCCCTCTTCACTTAGTTATCAGTGCAGAGCCTTTCTAGTAGTTCCAAGGGAACTGAAGAGGTCACAGCGCCCTGTTCTCTGTCTTGCCGCCTTGTGGCAGCTGCTTTATGGGTGAGCTGGAAGCAATGATTTGTTGGGGACATACCCCAAGATTTCTTTGCTGAAAGCCTGCAGGGATGTTTAAGGCAAGTTGGATGATCTCAGGTATAAGAGTGCCCCTGTCATTCTAGATCCTGCTAAATCTCTTTGACAGAGATAAGTTGTCATTAAGGCTTGTAAAAAATTCATTGTTATGCTGCTGCAATGAATTTTAGACTGCTGATGGGTTGAAGTGGTAGGAGACAGCAGCAGGAATTTCTCACTTGTAGAAGTCCCATACTCATACACCTCGTGCAAGATACCAGGTTTTTCTAGATGGCCCCTAGAAGGGTGCTCACTCGGCTCAGCATGATTATGTGTGGTATCTCAGGATAATTCAGAGTTAAACTTGGCCTGTGATTCTGAAAGACTTTGAACTCTCAGTCCATAAAGTCTTTGTTGAAGATGTCAGCAATATGTTTGCTGTCATTTCAGTATTCTCTTAGAATAAAGTAATCTGGGATCATCAGTTGACTTCTTGCTTGTCACAAAAGCCAGGACGTGGAAAAGACTTTGTTACTGTAATGTAGGGCTGGATCCCTTCCGTAGTTGAAAGTGATGGGGAAAATTGCAGTTGTCTTCAGTGATGGGGAGATGAGTCTTAGACTGAGTGCGGGCTGGTTAGAAATGAAGGATTTTATATTTTGTTACGAACTTCCCCAGGCATCTCATGCCATGGTCTGTCTCTATTGTAACTTGGGAGCGTGGTAGCACAGACACACAGTCTGGGGTTGTGCATATCCTCTGGTAGCTGGAAAATGGCTTACGGACAAAGTTATTTAACTGGGATTTTATTACATTAAAAAATGTGCCCTAATATCTTGTGTAGTCTCTGCACTGACTAGAAGAGTGGCTAGCGCTTTGGATAGTGATGTGAGTTGAGACTGCCTGAGGGGAACCATGACATCGTCAGCGCAAGTGTATTGTTCAATATTATTTTCCATTTAAACCTCACACATTTGCTAAGGAATAAAAAGTTAATAACACTTTGATGTTTGGACATGGCATTTTTAAGGTACACAGCTACAATTTCTTATGCTTGCTATTCCTTCCCCTTCTCACTGTTAATAGCTCGGAAGCAGAAGCATTTGGGAATGTGCAGTTAGATAAACAAGAATTCCTGCAAGGATTCACCAAGGAAGAAGGAGATGGCTGCAGTACTTTGCCTGTTTGCTTTGCACTTTTGGCTGTAAATGAATGAACTTCACGTTTAAGACTGCATCTTGAAATGAAGAGTTCACTTTTTCAGTGTAAAGTAATGAATTCATTTTTATATGCTTACAAACAGAGGAAGACTTGTTGCAGTCTCAGCCAGAGACCTTGGCTCTGGCTCCTGCTTAAATGGTGATCGCTATTGTGACTGACTGTTGGGTGCTAAATGAGGAACATCCGTGACTAAAAATGCAAGATGGTTCAGCTTAATCTTGGATCTGGAGGTTCCCTGGCTGGGGTTATGGCTGGTTTACACGCTGCCGAGACACGGGATGTTAAGGAGGCATCATTAGTGGATCAGACCTGAATTATTACGTTCATCCCTTCAAAAAAAGTTTTACTCCTTTTATTGGTGGTTGACTCAAACAGGGGTAAACCCTGGGACAGTCACAGCAGAAAAAATTCTCCATTGTTTTTCTAAGAGGCACAAGTCATTCAATTCCTGATGAGCTGCGCTTAGGACGCATTTTTGCTGCAGAGGGTTTGTCACTGTCCTCATCTCCAAATAGTCAAATATGCTGTTGAGGCTGTGTCAGTAGCACTAATTAACACAGTCTGTCCTGCTAGGACTTAGACCAACTATGCTGAACTCTTTAAAAATTATTCTTCAAAGAACAGCATTGGTTGTTTGCATCGGTCTGGTTTCAGGGTGTAGAGTAGCATGTCGGTGTAAGAGTTTAGGAAAATTTTAAAGATGACACCTTTGATGCCTGTGCTGCCTGTGCCCATATGCAGTTTGTCTTTTGTGTCTTGCACTGTGAGCACTCCCTTTGCTTGTGTTTGGCCTGATGCAGGGCCACTCAGGGCAGGGGGCTGATTGTCAAGGAGCGGCACTGTGTCCCCCCACGGAGCTGTAGGAGCTGTTGGGGTTGGACCCCGAGCCCTGGGCAGGCAGCTGGGAGCTGCTTAGTGACAGCACAGCACTGGGTCAGGCCCTCACTTAACAAATTTCAATTACCATGAATTATAAGTACTGAGGGAGGAGGGGGTCAAGGGAGTCACGCTTTACCCCGTGTCTGGCCTTTTCCAGTTGATTTAAGAGTATTACAGTGCTTACATAACACCACGATTGCAGTGTCCCAGGAGGCACGGGCAGCAGATCGTGTGCCGGAGGTCTCCTGGTCAGAGAAATGATGGCTTATGAGCCCATGTTGGACAGTCTTGCCCCCTACCCTCCTGAACTGATTTATTGCCAGCTCATAAAGCAGTGCAAGCTACTCTTAGTCCCTTGATTTGCCTGATAGGAAGTAAGACTGTATTTAGTCACGGGGTATGATAAGCTGTATGTGGCTTATGTGTAGGTTACGTAAGGTCTCACAAACACAAGCTGGGGGCTTGGTTGGTCATGGGCTGGCTGTGCTGGGCTTGTGCTGTGGCACTGTTGTCATGACCTAGATTTATCTATTTATTTAGATATGTCTCCTCCATTTCCTTTGGTCTTTTATAAAAGACGTTAATCAGTCTTTTTATAAAGCCAAGGCTTCTAGAATAAAGTGGGGTTTTTTCATTATTATTATTTTTTATTTACAGTGCCACATATATGGAAAGTTTCAACTGCCTTGAATTCAGTTACCAAGGTGATATTGTGAAATAGTTGTTGTCAATGTTTTCCCATTTCTAACCTTTCATGTAATGTGGTGAGACACAGATTTTGCTTAAAATGTCTCCAGTTCTGTTTGCTTGAATACTAAATATTGTTTTAAAATAGCTAAGAGCACCTTTGTTAAGCTGGTAAGATATTCTAATAATAAAGATTCTTGAATTTTTGGATGTTTGACTTCAAAATCATAATTAAAATATAATCCTGAAAGGATTTTTGAACTACTTTGGTTGTGCTTTATGAGCACTGCTGTTTGATGCTTTAACAACCCTTTTAATAATAGTGGACTTAAATCAAGTAGTGCCGTAGGAATTTATGAATTTTGTATCTCTTCTGCAGTTCATGTATCTTATTTCCTTTATTAAGCACTGTTTTTTAAGGAAACTTAAGTATTTCGTTAAAGTGTTCAAAGGCTGTTTACAAGACTTTTGGTCTTGATTACAGGAATGAGAACAATAGGAATTGATTCTTACAGGGGGATATTATACTGCTTGGAAGTTGTGTAAAGACAGTTTTCCTGCAAGAAACTTGTGTATGGAAACACTTTTTATGTATATATTTCTTTCTCCAACTTGGTGTATGTCTATTGGCAAAATACTGTGTTTCTGAAGTACACTTCTCACAACTACAGCATCTTATGACAATACAAAGCAAGGAATTATGTTTGAGCCTTCAGAATGTCCCTTTAAATTTGTGGGTTCTTGCTATTCGCTTGAGTTCTCCTGGTTCCTAATCTACTAGAAAATGGTCCTTCAGAGACAGGTTGTAATACCAGTGTGAATACTGTGAAAGATCAAGGAGTCTGAGCATATACTACTGTAACACAATCAGTTAACCAGTAGTCAGCAAGTTAGCAGTGTACAACAAACTCCTTTCTTGCAGGAATATTTCCATTACAGTCATAAGCAAGGAGAGAGCTGTCGCCCTCCTGTAACTACTTAAAGGTGGTGAAGAGAATAGAATCACAGAATGGTTTGAGTTGGAAAGGACCTTATAGATCACCTAGTTTCAACCCCCATGCCATGGGCAGGGACACCCTCCACTAGACCAGGGTGCCCAAAGCCCCATCCAACCTGGCCTTGAACCTGACCCCAGGGAGGGGGCCTCCACAGCTTCGCTGGGCAAGCTGTTCCAGTTCCTCACCACCCTCACAGGATAGAATTTCTTCCTAATATCTAATCTAAATCTCCCCTCTTTCAGTTTAAACCCGTTACCCCTTGTCCTGTCACTATACTCCCTGGTAACCAGCCCCTCTCCAGCTTTCCTGCAGGCCCCCTTTAGGTACTGGAAGGCCACAATTAGGTCTCCCCCAAGCCTTCTGTTCTCCAGGCTGAACAACCACAACTCCCTCTCCTGTCTTCGTAGGAGAGGTGCTCCATCCCTCTGATAGTCTTCATGGCCCTCCTCTGGACTCACTTCAATAGCTCCATGTCTTTCCTGTACTGGGGACCCCAGAGCTGGACACAGTACTCCAGGTGGGGTCTGATGAGAGCAGAGGGGCAGAGTCGCCTCCCTTGACCTGCTGGTCACGCTGGTTTTGATGCAGCCCAGGACATGGTTGGCTTTCTGCGCTGCAAGCGTGCATTGCTGGGTCATGTTCAGCTTTTCATCAACCAACACCCCTAAGTCCTTCTCCTCAGGGCTGCTCTTGATCCATTCTCTGTCCAGCCTCTAGTTGTGCTTCAGACTGCAGCCACCCATGTGCAGGACCTTGCACTTGGCCTTGTTGAACTTCATGTGATTCACACTGGCCCAGCTCTCAAGCCTGTCAAGGTCCCTTGGGATGGCATCCCTTCCCTCCAGCGTGTCAACCGCACCACACAGCTTGGTGTCGTTGGCAAACTTGCTGAGGGTGCACTCGATCCCACTGTCCATGTTGCTGACAAAGATGTTAAACAGTGCCAGTACCAACCCCTGAGGAACGCCACTCATCACTGACGTCCACTTGGACATTGAGCTGTTGACTCTCTTGAGTGCAGCCATCCAGCCGATTCCTTATCCACCGCGTGGTCCATCTGTCAAATCAATGTCTCTCCAATTTAGAGACAAGGATGTCATGCAAGACAGTGTCAAAAAGATGTTGTTTCAAAAGCTTTCAGATCTTGTAGAAATTCTTTCCATCATGTTTTAACAGATGAACTTTTGATAGCGGTAATAATAATGTGCATTGAAAAAGCACAATATTTAAATGGATGTGGATTACTTATCTTTGAAGGCTTACCTGCAAGCTTTCACTGGTGTGAATTTAGCTACTTAAATGTCATGAATATGCTTGCTTCTGTATGAAATAGAGCATCCCTGTGTTGAAAAGCTTCTATTATGCAGATGTTGTTAAGCACATTGTACTTCCAGTAAAACGGCACTAGAACTTGAAAATGAGAAGTAAGAACTTATGGTAAAAAATCATTATCACACTGTAATTTAACTGATTCTCAGATTCAGACCCAGAAACTTAGAAAATAGAAATACTTAAAAATAGAAATACAGGAAAGATTATTTTTTTCCATTTCTGAATATATGGAAACTCTGCATGTCACAGTTGCACTGAAGTGATGTTCCAGCTTGTCATGAAGTCATGGGTGGACTTATGACACTCTGATTCTTAAGGTAGTGACCTATTAATTGGTGCTCTCAATACAAGTCATCAGTGTGCAAGCATGGAGATAACATGGTTTACAGATGAGATATGCCAGAAGTAACTATCATGATTGCATGAAGAAATGAAAGATGAATAAGTAGTGAAGATGTGAAAACTCTTAAAGAAGCAGCTGAAGTTGTCGCAAAAAAATCCGTCCATATAAAAAGGAAAGGCCATATAGAAAGGAGAGATACCTTCTGTTAGGCTGTGATCGTGCAAGGAAATTTTACATGGCCTGATTCAGGTTTCAGTCAAAAGTGTATTAGGATACAAGTGCCTATTTTTGTATGGAACTGGTGCTTTAGCCATGGAATAGTTTTAGTCAGTCACACCAAAACTGATTAATATGTTCTGCAAATAGATTAACAAACTGCTGTAATGCAGTTGGATGCTCTTGCAACAGTATTGGTCATTTTCCTCTCTCTGCCTTGTCAAGAGTTTCTGAGGAGTTGCTTTTGAAAGGATGAAGCTTACACCCTAAAACAGATTTCTCGATAAACTGAAACATCCAGTGAAGTTTTATGTTAGGCACATGGGAATGTTTGCAGTCAAATGTGAGTAACTGATGAACACATTTCACCATAAGCTCTTCAAATATTTCAGCAGAATCCAGTATCCCGTTTACTGTATTCAGATGGAAAAACAAACAAAAAATCACTAAAATCACAACTTGGTAAGTAATTACATTGTACTAAGAAGTAGATAGAGATTTTAAGCCTATATGGAATCATATCAAACCCTATGACTTGTACTTTGAATAAAGATCTCTCCAGATATCCCATGGAAAGTATGGCAGAGAATCTTTTAGTGCAAGTCAATGTATAACCAGTTGAGATTTCTGACACAAAAGGAGTAGATAAAAATTGAAATTGAAACAGCTGGAAGATGAAAATACATAGATCGAGATGCTACACCCACCTTTGAGTTACTCTGCTGTTTCCTATTATAATGTGTTTATGAGCTAAATAAGAATAAATTCTCTCACTGTCTATAAAAATAGTCCCTTCCCAAAGTCTTTCCCCCATGTGCAAAGATTGTAGGCAGAAAAGGGCAAATCTGTTACAGAGTAAAATACAGGAGATGTATGCAAAATATTCTCAAAAAAGTTGAAAATGTCAAATTACGGTGCTTTTAATCTCTTTAATTTATACTAATCTGGAGTCTTAAGAATAGTAGTTATTTTTGAGAAAGAAATGTCATTGTTTAGAAATTAAATATGTCTTTTTTTTTTTTTTTTTCAGTAAAATAGTAGCCTTTTAGAAATGTTTCCTCAATGTCCTAAATAGAAAAAAGCTGGATGTAGCGACTGGGTTCAGTAATAGCAGCAGTGCTGGCTTTCGCCAGCCTAAGAGTGGTTATCTTCCTGAGTCAATGAGTAATCCACAACCTAAATTGAACCCAGCTGTCTTAGCTTGTTATTTAACTGCTGCATCTTCTGGAATAAGCATGTGTTCGGCAGAAGCTTCCTGGAGATTATCCATGCCACTGAATAGGAAATTGTAAAACTCTGATATGTGCCTAACAGTACTGGAAAATACATTTGCAGTCTGATGATCTGGGCCAAATACGTGAAGTTGATTCAACTGCCTTCTGATTTTGATGTATTATGATTATGTCAGTAATCTTGAGACCGTTTCTTTACATGTCATCTTCGTAGGTTTTTAGTTTTTTTGTTTTTGTTTTTTTTTTAGGAAATAAACATTCATAACTTTTTGTGAAGCAGATCGAAATTGGTAGAAATACTGGTCAGTATTTCTTAACCTGTAGCTAAGTACATGCAAAGCTGTGCTTCAAAATTGATGCTTATTTCTGGGGGGGGGGAAAAAAAAGGAGGATGAACTTTGAAATCTCTGTGGCTAGCTGAAAGCAAAATCCCTGGAAAACTGACATCTTAAAGATGCCACTACTTCTCTGGTTCTCTGTGTCAACTTGTATCAAAATGGAAAGACACTAGTAATGTCCACTCCAAAGGATTTCTATGATTTTTTTTTTTAAAATTAAAGCATAGATTTTGGGGAACACAAGAAAATGAGCATCTTTGGAATAATTTTACATGCTTTCTAGACTTAAAAATAAACACTGTTTTTGTTTTCTGTTTGTAAGTCTGTGAAACCTACCTAAAATATTTCTCCACCTATCGAAAAAAATACATGCAATTTAAAACAACTTTCCTTTTGAATGGCTTTTGTAGTCTTCCTAAGATCTTGCACATTGATCTCCTGAAAGGATTATTCCCACTAGTCAATCTCCTTTCAAAATTTCTCAGTGTGACTTCATCTTGAAATTACATTTTATGGCAGGAACTGCATGGATCTTATATCAAACCCTTTTCAGTCAGTGATGACTTCTAGTTAGTGGTAAAGTCGTACTCTTCCACCCTCCTATTTAATTTCCAGCTTGCATATGAATCAGGACCACAAGAGGATATGATACTTTCCCTTCTCATTTTCTTGGATTTTGAGTTGATTTTCATCTTAGTTAAAACCATAACTGGTTAGGTAAGAGGAGATAGGAGAAGAAGGAGACCCATGCGTTCTTCTCACATCACACTAATACGGTCCTCTGCTTTCTACTGTGATGGTAGTTGTCATTCTTTACTTGATAAGAATACATAATGATCATGGAGCTTGGCATGTCTGGACACAGATCCACATTGATTAATTTTTTTTTCAGCATCTGGATAGAAATTGTAGTTTTGGGTTTTGGTGGGGTTGTGTTTTGTTTTTTTTTCTTAGTGCAGGGTCAGTGATGTTCATTGGAAATTAAATCACAGACTGTGCAGAAACCATCTTCAGTGGAACTGGTAGGTAGGAGTAAACAAGCAGGGTCAAAATGTTTTCAATATAACTCCATTTTTGCTTTTTTTTTAAAAACTTTCAGATAAACTTCACTTTCACAAGAATGGTCATCTCTTTAGGTAAAATTTTAACTTCTTATATTAAATTTTAAAAAGTATGATTAGGAAAATTTTGCTCTGCTTGAAAGATGTATTTCTGGTGTATTTTTCCCTTTATGGGCTAAACTCTCAAACTGGCCTACAGACATGTGAAAAGGGGTATAGTCTGGTATGCTGTGAGTCACTTTGCTTATAAAGCCTTCCAGAGAAGGATGGACTATAGAAGACTCTTAGAATATAATGCTTTAGAATAGAATAGAATAGAATAGAATAGAATAGAATAGAATAGAATAGAATAGAATAGAATAGAATAGAATAGAATAG
>VWZZ01008013.1:56663-92157 GCA_013399095.1 Psophia crepitans | reverse complement strand
GATCCAACCTGTCCAGGTCCCTCTGCAGAGCCATCCTACCCTCCGGCAGATCGACACTTCCCCCCAGCTTGGTGTTGTCTGCAAACTTACTGAGGGTGCACTCAATTCCCTCATCCAAGTCATCAACAAAGATGTTGAAGAGGATGGGCCCCAGCACCGACCCCTGGGGAACACCACTCACGACCGGTCACCAGCTGGATTTGACTCCATTCACCACCACTCTCTGGGCCCGGCCATCCAGCCAGTTTTGAACCCAGCGAAGAGTGTACCTGTCCCAGCCATGAGCCACCACCTTCTCCAGGAGAATGCTGTGGGAAACCGTGTCAAAGGCTTTGCTGAAGTCTAAGTAGACTACATCAACAGCCTTTCCCTCATCCACCAGGCGGGTCACCTGGTCATAGAAGGAGATGAGGTTGGTCAGGCAGGACTTGCCGTTCACAAACCCATGCTGGCTCTGAGTCACGTTTTTCTACCTAGCGAAGGGTGAAGCATGGGTAAAGATAATGTATTTTGACTATATTTTATTTGATGCTGTGAACATTTTAAGATGATTATCAGCTTCATTCAGCAAGTCTGATAGTTCTATTGAATGCAAGAGAGATGAAAAATTAATATGTGAATGTTACTTCTTAATGTAGTCCTTTGTGTTAAAGTACTAATGAAATGTTTGATCTCCTTTTTGTAGGCTAAATCTCAATGCCCTTATTCAATCTTTACACAAGATATAAATCAATTGGCTTCAGTAGCTGAGCAAAACTCTACGTTTTATTCAGTTGAGGGTGGGCAGCTCTGAGTTTAAATCAGTGGTGAAGTGGTGGAGACCACTTTTGTGACATATTTTACCTATATTTATTTTCCTCATGGCTGGGTTGTTTTTTTCCCTGAACATACGGAGACAAGCAAGTTCCCATCAGCTGTGCTTTCCTACAACATAATAGCTGTTAAAATAATATGTCATGTAGAAGTCTTTCAGTGGCTGCTAAAATACTATTTCTGCAGCTTAACTTCACACAGGTAACCTTTTTTTTGTGTGTGTGTAAACAGGAACAGAGACTGAAAAAAAGACTTAGTAACCCATTTTTTTTTTCACAGAATCAAAGAATCACAGAATCACAAGGGTTGGAAGGGACCTCGAAAGATCATCTAGTCCAACTCCCCCTGCCAAGGCAGGGCCACCTAGAGCACATCACTCAGGAACGTGTCCAGTCGGGTTTTGAATGTCTCCAGAGAAGGAGACTCCACAACCTCTCTGGGCACCCTGTTCCAGTGCTCTTTCACCCTCACGGTGAAAAAGTTTTTCCTTACGTTGACCCGGAACCTCCTATGCTCCAGCTTGCACCCGTTGCCCCTTGTCCTGTCGCTTATTGAGACCGAGAAGAGCCTGGCTCCATCTTCCCGACACTCACCCTTAACATATTTATAAACATTGATGAGGTCACCCTTCAGCCTCCTCTTCTCCAAGCTAGAGACCCAGCTCCCTCAGCCTTTCCTCATAAGGGAGGTGTTCCACTCCCTTGATCATCTTAGTGGCTCTGTGCTGGACTCTCTCTAGCAGTTCCCTGTCCTTCTTGAGCTGAGGGGCCCAGAACTGGACACAGTACTCCAGATGCGGCCTCACCAATGCAGAATAGAGGGGGAGGAGGACCTCCTTCAACCTACTGAGGGAGCGGGTGGTTTTGGTTTTACCAGCAGAAGTTGCAACGTCAGTTTGTATGATTGTCATCTCAGTGTCTCCATACTTAGGTCAACTGCATTCCAGTACTTGGAAATTTGTTTGATTGTTGGAGTTTGGGTATTTTGAAGGAATGTAGTGTTATCTTGATTATAGGTTCACTTAAAGTGCTCAAATTTCAATGTTTTGAAATCTGCTTGTATGCCACAAGCTAGCTATCTCTGTTGCTTATGCAGACATATCTAGCAAAGAAACCCAGCTAGTGAGAAAAACTTTTCTTCAATACTTAATATCAGAATCTATTAATGGCATGATGATGACTTTTATGTCCAAGCACAAACCAAATCATCTGTCTTTTCTTGCAGTTTCCCCACTTGAAAAATGAGGGCTTGTCAATCATTGATCTTGGAATCCAATTTGCACTTATACTTGGATGTCTTCCACTGTGCCCCCAATATGAGTCTTTTCCTACTTTCTGTAGAGAAGACCACAGGCAGAAGAAATACTAATGAAAACCCTCTTTTCATAATGTCATGTGGTGATATCTGTTAGATAAGTAATTTTAATTACCTGCTTATATGACTAAGTGTACCCATCCTGAGCTTCATCTTGGCTCCTGTGAACCACAGAAGGTTTCGGGTTTTTGTCGTGTAAAGTGTATCAGTGTGATGTGTGGCTAAGGGAGGCCCCCCTATTGAGTCACAAGGTTCGGAAAGGACCCCCTTGCTTTCTAAACTCCTTCTCAGAGAGGAGCCTAGGAGCAGCTAGGGCCAGACTTTCACTGTGACAGTTTCGCACAGCTGAAGCAGGAAGTTTATTGAAGCGACAGGCTTAGAGTTCAGAATTGCTGTTGATAAATGCACTTACTGCAGTAGTGCTGATATATTATTGCAATGCCAGCAAAACGCTGCCCTGGGTATTCTTCACCAACAGGTGAAGTGGCAATGCTTACGAAGAAGGCATCCCTATTTTGGGTAGAGAAGGAGTCTTCAATCTCTTCTCTCCCCCCAGGGGTAACTTCCTCAATATCCTTTATACCCCAGCCTTAGCTGTTCCACTCCCTGAGGTGATGTCTAACATGATTTGAGTAGGGAGTCAAGTTCTATAGTCATATGTGTTTAGCATGTTCTTTTTTAGCTCATTATCATACTTCGGGGTGTCAACTTTCGTATTCATTTCACAGATAATTAAGGAGAAGGTCTTACTCTGGGCACTGTGGCCTTCAAGATTCTGTGTAGAAATGGTTTCTTTCTTTATTCTGCATTCCCTAACCAAAACAGGGCTGTCTTGCCACTGCAAGGCTTCCTCCTTCGACTGCTTCCCATGCTGAACTTGCAGATCTCCATCCATGATGTTTGCAAGCAGACACCGTTTTTTTTTAACCTTTTATGTACAATTCTCGCAGCTTTTTATACAAAATTTTTAAGTTCTGTGATTTTTTTCGAAGTCTGTGAAGGCACACTCTTTTCCACAGGCTTTGTATTCAAATGTGAGTCGTAGGTGAAAAACAAGGCAGAAGTACACCTTTTTATTGCAGTGATGTGAAATTTACAGATACACAGCGTGCTAGCATCATATTCTGATACAGTCTTTTCTAGATTCCTCCGGGGTCTGGACTTGCTACCATCTAAGGACTTGACTAAATGTTTATTTTCAATTAAGGAGAAGGAGGAACAAGTTTAAAACAATATGGGTACTCCAGAACAGATCTCTATGCACCAGAATAAGAAATCTTTTGCCACAGCTACTCTATTAACTGGTAACATGGCTTACAATACTTTTAAATTGTACCAGAGGAACTACCATTTGTAATGTGGTGATTTTTTTTTTTTTTGTGGACTAAAGCAAAGTTCATTTTTGAGACACTTAAATTTTTATCAAGCAAAATAAAATGTGGTAATGGAGAAAGTAATACGAAGTTTATTGCTTGGCTGATTGCAATATTTCAACAAATGCAAAATAAATTTAATAAGAAGTTGGAACCCAGAATAAATCATTGTTTCACTATAAACTATCAAGTTGTCTTGTTAGCTGCTAAATTAAGCAGGAAACAGCTGCTAGCTGAAATGCAGTCATGTGTTGCTAATGAGTCATTCTGATTATGCTTACCTTTGTGTTACCTAAAATAAGTATCTCACCTAGTCATTGCTATAAGTGACAATCATCTGCTTATTATACCATTTCTTCAGTCTGAATTTCTTGCTAGATGATACATTATCGTGGCTTCTTAGCAATGAATCTTGAATTGTTACGTTTGTCATTTCAAGGGGTAATGCTTGTACACCTTTCCAGATGGTAGAAATTGTGCTTCTGAATGGCTTACAGGAGCACGGCATGTGCTTAAGCATCAAGTTTGACTAAAATGTAGGATTTCATAGAAATATAATAGTTACACAGTGCTTTATAATGTAAATCCAAAGTGACCTGAAATGGTAGATAGACTGGAAGAGCATTGTGTTCTGATATTAAGGAATAAAAGCAGGAAGAAGGTGTGTCTCAATCAGTAGGCTGGTTTCCCAGCTGATTCTTGCTGGTTGGTTTGAATGCAGTTTGCTCTGGTCTTAGAAAAGTAATCATTACTTTTGAGTGGAATCGTGTGACTTTTGCTTCCTCCAGACTGCAGAAGAGTCAGCCACAATTCCCTGTCAGTTGGCTTGAAATACTTCTGCAGGCCAGTCTTACTTTCTTCGACTGAAGAGCGTTGTGATGAGGCATCAATGACCATCAAAATAAGTAACTGTGGTGGTTTAACAGCTGTCTGGGAAAACAGATCATTAACTTATAAGCCATTTTTATGCCTGCCTAGGTTTACCATTCTCTGAGTCTAGGGGAGGATCTTGAAATTCTCTGTATAATATGACTTCTTGACAGAGTTTTGTGAAGGTGCTGCATTTCAGCGTTAGGAGATGCTTACTGTGCAGTTATGTAGTTTCACTTCATAAATTAGTTAAAATTGCCCTTTATTGTTTGGGTTTTTTGGCATCCTGAATGCAATGATTTTTTACTTAGCAATGTCAGGCTTCAAACTTAAACTTGAGAAATAAAAATCAGGCTGATTCTTTTCTGCAGTACAAATTGTAATGATACATGTTTTTCAGGCCATTTGTCTTTACAGCTGGATCTGAAAGCAGATTTAGCTGAAGTCTGCCCCTGAAAGTCCGAACTTGAAATCCTAAAGAATCCTATTCAGCTTGTCCCTAGGCCAGAATGCATACAAACTTTTACCAGCTTTTAAAATCTCTCAGTAAATTTAGTTCTGTTTCTACAGATATCCTGCTTAATTCTAGCCTTTAGACAATTTAGTAGCTGAGCACCTTGCTTCAGAAGAACTGGAGTTAAGAAGCTTGATGTTCATCTATTGGAAGCAGTCAATGTTTCATGCCTTCCATGCAGTAAGAAGATTTGATCTCATCTTAGACACTTGGACTAACTTTGGGATGGTCATCTCTCTTTTTGTAGTGGAGTCATTGTACCACTTCTCTTACCAGGCCTTACAACACTCTTTCAGAGAAAATGGGAGAATTCTTGAGGCTTCCAAGGTTCAATATCCACAAGTCCTATTTTTCTCACCAGTCTTTCAGTCACCACAATGGAGATGTTACACCTTATTCCTGAAGCAGATCTAGCAAATGAACAAGTGATCTTTTGAGTGACTGGAAACGTGGCTGTGAGATGTGATGTTGCTCTACCTGGTGTGACTATACTGGATTTGGAAGATTTCTGTCCAGGAACTGAGGGGAGGGCAGGGAGGTAACGTTTGTAACATCTCTTGCCATATCATTTTCGTTATACCAAAATGTTACTAAATGCAAACCAAGACTCTCCAAAGACTCTTAAATGTCAGTGTTGTAATAAAAACCTAAATGAAACCATAGAAGTGCGCAGTGATTGAAAGTATTTTTCTCTACTGCCTTCCCTTAACCATTCCCTGAGGGCTTGGAAAGCTGCAAATGGAACAGAATCCCATCTTTAGGTGAAAGGTGAAACACATGAAGAAGAACAAACAAGACTGAAAATTGAGCTTGCTCTGGTGCATGCGTGTGTTAGCGGAACTTTGAACGGTCTCCACATGAGCAGATGGTACATTTTGCTTTTCAGCGAAACATTCTGAACAATTCATTCCACAGGACACCAGGGTCTGCTGGCATCTGTAGAAGCAAAGCAGGTTTTAGCAGTAACTACAGTAAGAAAAGGAGGAGGGGAAAAGGAAGTGTAATACTTTGGCTTGGTCACAAGGTATTTAAATGCCTGCTGTCTTCTGGGCCACCTGGTTACAGTTAACCCTGTGCATTTAGAGCAATCGGTTCAAACAGGTTTTGGATACGTCTGCTGCAGTATAGAAGGAGGGGAGTGGGACTGGGAGGGAAGTCAGTTTCCAGATTATGCATCAATCTATCCACATACTGTGACCACAAAAGTATCCTGTCTGTCAAATACAGTGAAGCAAGAAGTTTATGTCTCTGTTCCTGTGCTCTTTATCATACTGGTGAGCTAGGCCCCACAAAATGGAACTCAACAGCTGTCGTCTTTTTCTAAGAGGAAAGTGTGTAGCACAGCATCTGTTGAGTCTAACTTCACCCACGTTTTGCTTTACATTAGGAAGTTGCCTATAATTTCCACTGCTTCCATGAATCCTTGTGGATGCAAAGTTCTAGAAATCTCATGCAATCAGTTTTGTAAAAGCTGCTTTCAAAGAGCGTGTAGAGAAAATGGTCTCAGAGAAGACTGGTAGATTTAGCTGAACAAATCCTCTTCCGTACAGCAATAGCACTTTTCACTTACAGTGCCTCCTATGGCAGCGTCTCAAAAATTTTTATATGTTTTTCACAGACGAGGAATGTGAGGTAACGGGATAGGCAATTTACTTGGGACAAATAGACAGCTCTCCTGTGCAAGTATAATTTGTATGGGATGTGTGTTTTACATTAGCAAGACTGAAGGCTGTTTTGTTACTGCTTTCAGTGGGAGAATGGATCACGCAGAGCTCCCTCAGGATTTTGGACCCAGCATTACTCAGATGCATTTATATGCAAGTAGGAAAAATCAGCCCTAATAAGCACAGTTTGCTTGGCAAATATGTATCATTGCTACTGATGTACAGGCAGAGAAAATTCTTCTTACACAGTTACTGCTCTTACAGATTGACCTATAGAGTTAAAAAGCAGAGTAAGTCCATGACATAGAGATTACTAGCACATTATTTTTACCCTCCTGGATTTGTGAAGCCCTTAACAGAGAAAAAAGATGTTGCTACTACTGTTTCAACCTTCAATTTTAAGATATTATATGTTGAGAAAGAGAGGGAAGAGAAATACTCTTACTAATTCCTGACTTTGTTAAAAAGTTGAGCTTTTCCGTTTTGATACTACTTTCATGATCACATAGACACCTGTACATTTTTTTTTGTTGTCTCAGTTAAGCCGTATAGACTTAACACCAGACAGGATCACTCTGACAGAAGTTTTATTTAAAGACTGCTGTGGGCATGATAAAATCTATTTCCAGAAGAATGGGGCAGAAACATAAGGATAAAAGTGGAGGTGTGATTCAGCTACTTACATCTGTATTAGTCAAAATCCCTGATAAACTATCCAGATGCACTTGTTCCCTTCCAGATAAAGAGACACTTGCATGTAAGTGAACAGCTTGTGTTAAGAATGTCAATCTGCTAATTAAACTCTGCATTAGTTTGAACATTTATTTAATTTAATCACTCAGTGAATATAATCCTCGTAAGTATCTTGCAAGAAAGAAATGCGCTTTCTGAAACTAAATCTGTGACAGACCCAGAACAGTGAATGGCTCTTGACATCCAGGTATCTCCCTATCTGGTTTAAAAAAAAAAAAGTCTGCAAATATTTGACCTTGTATTTGATATTCATGTATCTTCCATAACAACTGAAAGCAATAAATCATGATGATCCTTTGCAATACTTACAGCTTAAGCAGCAGGGTCCTGTCTTAAAAATTCCTAAAAATAACCATTCAACAAGTGACAGAAGGACCTCTGTCTCTTTTCATTTTTCCTTTATGGTCATCAACTGTATCAGTGAGTTTGAAATTAACTAATGCGTTTCACAGAAAACTTTTTAAGTATTCAGTCTCTTGGAAATGGAACATAAGTAATGTTCCCCCCTTGAGAGGTTGCATTGTGCCAGTTGAATGTGGCGATGACAGACCATGATCATAGGAGTTACCTTACGATGGAGATACAATGCTAGGTAATGAAAGACTGTCTAGGATTCTTCAGAGGACTGAACAGTATCAACACTTGTCAGGAGACACTAACTTATTTTTACTTGAGTTTTAGAGACTGAATATTCCAAAACAAGTCTGTCAAGTAACTTTAGCACATGGAATATTGCAAGAGAGAGTGGTGTGCAGCTAATGTTATGCAGACAGGGAGCCTTGTAAAACATTCTGTTTCTTCCGTAGCTGTCTTTAGGAGAAAGATTACATATGTTTCATTTCAAGGAAAAATTAAAATACATATCTTCTGAAAAACATTGGGGACTAGTAAGTGGTGCTCTGTTACCTCCTGCTCTCATGCTGTTTGTTCTTAGAAGTGCTCTTGTACACTGTCTTTTGATAATATTAATCCAGAGCAAAAGAAAATTTGAACATTTATGTGGGAAATTTATTTAAAAGTGTGTTTCACCTCATCCTTTAAATGCAAGTGAACAGGTATGGAAAGAGCATCTGGTATTGTGCTATATGTACAGCTTTGTTTGTATGTATCATATAATTAAGACTTGCATTTTTTTATGCTGTTGAATTTTTCTATAAGAGAGGAGTGCACTACTTTGTACATTGTTTTGTAAGTTAATTTTATTTGAAGTTCCAGCACTGGCTTCCATTACTGCTGGCTACTATGGTGGATGGCATATTTCCATATGGAGCTACTAAGGAAGAATAACTAAGGAGTAGGTGACTTCATATATGGTCATTAATCCTTCAGGGAGGAGGCGATGACCTCAGTATAAGGTGCCTCTGCAACCGCAAGGCTTGAACCTGCAGGCTGCAGATGGCTTACAGGGATGGCTAGGAAACATTTTAATACATATTTCAACTGGCTGACTATGTGAGAATTCAGCTGCACAGAGTCAGCATCCTTGAAGCTGACTCTGGATTTAAATGTGGAGAACAGCAATTTGCCTGGGCTGCAGGTTGCTGGACCCTGACCGGCAGCCTCCCTGGTCCTGGCAGTGAGTGCCAGCTGGTACCCCACTGTGCTTTAGGGTGGCATATTTCCTTTAACAAGAAAAGAGACTATGGCTGAAACTATCTCTTTCTGAGACAGTTTGACTTACGATGTAGTCTTTGACATTTCTAATGGAAAATACCGTAGTAGTGTGTATAGTGTATCTAGGGTGAAAATGCATGTTTCACAGACTAAGTGCAGACCTGCCCACAACTTTACAGCAATAATGGCAGGTATGAACTGGCACTTTGGGTTTTTGTAGTAATTACTTACATATGGAAAGAAAAGATATTTTGTTGGTGGTACCTCCTCCTCAGGACTTGCACGGCTAATTAAAACCCAAACTCCTCATATCTGTAATGTGATGCTATGTGTCTGGGTTAGCTTCTGAGTCCCAAAGATGCGAGTTTAGCTTTATTAATGTTTACGCTGGTAGTATCCTCAGAATCCCAATTTCCCTATGTTGATATGTTCTTACCAGCTTTAAAAACCAGCTAAGACGTAGGACAATTGGGATAAGGCCTAGTACCTCATATAGCACCTTACAGAGAGTCTAACAGGGCTTTGTAATACAGATACTCTCATGAGAACCAGGTGAAGCTGCGTAGTTGCATTGCAAGTGCCAAGAGTAGAGGCAGTAAAGGCAAATCCAGAGACCGGAAGAGTGAGTTCCCATCTCAGTATTCCCACAGGGTGTCTGGATCCAGTTTCTTTGCTGTCCTCTTCCAACTGTAATCTATCACTCACTTTCTGTGCTGTGTGTTCTTACAGAGTAATGCTTAAACTCACCTTTATGCCCTTTCACTGGTATCAATGGATATTTTGCACTGGTGTGAGTAGCAAATGCCAAATGATCGTTCATGATAATGTTTTATCAGCAGTTCCTTCCCTTAAAAATCAATTGTGGAAGTGGGGAGAGTGTTAATGTTTCAATTAATAGAGGTCGCTGAAGGTTAAAGACATTGTCTTGGACTTTATCTGAAAGAACATGGAACTGATGCAAGTCTTGAAAACAGGCATAGCACTTACTGTAATGTACTCAACTGTTGCACTGGCATTTCCATAAAAACATCCAATTTTATTTTTTTTTTATTAAACAGTGCCCTTTTTCAGTAAGAGATGGTACACACAACTGTGTAGGTCTGGAACATGAGTTTCTCTGTTCGCCAGGAGCACGTAGGTGTGAGGCATTTTCCCACTTGCTGCCATATTGACCGGATAATGAGTGTATTTCAAATAAACCAAGCCTTCATAGGAATTTACACGTGCGTTGATTCTTGTTAAGAAACAGTTTGGCTTAGCCATTGACTGTCTCTTTTTAATAATACTGTTCTTAATTTTATATTGATACTGACAGGAATTGTTCTGTAAAGAATTACTTAGAGCCCAAAGATTGCTAGAAAATGCCAGACTGTCAATATGCAGAGGAATGGCAGAGCCTTGTTCAGCTGTTACAAGTCATCTCTTTGTATCACAGTTACAACAGCGGGTCTTTCTTTCTCCTTAAAGGACACATTGTATTGGATGTGCATTGGATGCATATTGTAGAGAAAAATCCTAAGTACTGCAGTTCAGGCAGATATATTCAGAGATACACCAGTCTCTTATTCTTGTTCATGTTAAGGTTTTCAGTGATGAAGTTTTGGGTTGACACATTTTTTCTTTTTTTTTTTTTGCCATTTTTTTCAGGAGTGATTTTTTTTTTTTCCCCTTTTTTTGTCTCTGAAGGTTAGTGGGGGTTTCCTGGCAATGCTGCTGCTGAAATTGTGCGGAACATTAGAGGTCAAAATCAGCTTTACTTCCTACACTTTGCCTCTATCCAATGTCAGAAGTGGCAGTTGAAGTTAGCCCTTAGGATTCTTGTGTGCTGTTATGGGGAATATGTACAAGGTTAGCTTTTATTAAAGCTAGATGGGTGCTGAACATTTTGCCCTTTTGACATATTCAGTAACTGCATCATCCTGGTCAGAAATGAAAAAGTCTAAACATTACTGTTCATTGAGATATAAAATCTTAAAAGTCTCAAACCACTGAAGAAGTAGAGCCTTACTGCACCTTTATTTAACATATATCTGATTCTGTGCTTTGGGGCATCATCCCCTAAATCTAAAATCACGTAATGAAAAAGAATGAAATAGCATCCAGCCCCTCCAACTTAAAAAGCAACTTAATACAAACATTTTCAAAAAGCATACTGCATCATCAGATTAATCTTTCCATATTCGGAAGCGCAGCCAACCTCTCAGCTCTTTAACTCTGAGGTCAGACAGTTCTAGAAGAACTTCCTGTAAAGCCTAACAAGTAGCCTTGCTTGCTTGAGAGGTCCTCTGACTGAAGCTGGCTTTGCAACTGGGCCAGAATGCACCTGCCACATTTTACGAAATCTTGACCCCAGATGATACGTTTTCACCTTAGAATGTTCTTCTTTTTTTTTGGAGTGTGTCTCTGATGTTCTGCATGCTGCTGTTCAACAGCTTCCTAACAAAGATAATGATTTTATTGCAGATGTCTAGCAGCTATCATAAACTAATATGTTTCTAGGATTGGGGGGTTTTGTGCTGTACCCTCATTAAGTAGTAATTATTCTTACTGTCTTTGCTGCAAATGATATTTGGTGGGTTTTTATTTATTTTAAGATTATCTTAAAACTGTTTTCATAGAACCACAATGTTTCTGGAACACATTCTTGTTTAAGATTGGTTTAAATAATTGTAACTAAGTTGGTTTAAAGTCACATTACGTGTGATAAGTAGTTCAGCCGCTTATGGTAGACAGACTCTTCTTACAGGTAGATAATCCATTTAATGTTAGTTTGGAAAGGTCACTGGAGACAAGAAAGAAGGGAAGAAAGGTCTTGACCTTTCATACTCAAAGAAGAAACCCCCAAATTAAGAGAGATGCTTCTGCACAGCCCTCACTTGTTCTGCAGGCCACATCTTCAGCAGTTAGGGGGAGAGGTAGCTTCAGCAAGGAACAAGAACAAGTGCAGCACACATACTAACTGTCCTAACCAAAAAGTGGGTTTTGGTTCTCTCCAGCTGCTAGATTTCAACCGATGTGCAAATGGTGTCGCTTAGTTGATTTCGCTGGAGATATTTTCTCACTGAACTTCAGCTGGGAATTAAACTCTCAGATTCCAAAACCTCTTTCCTGACTGCGTATGTATGACCTATCAATATCATTAAGAGGAAGAAATGGGAATTGACAAAAGAGTTGAAGGTAAGTAAGGGTCAAATCCTAGAGTGGAATGACATACCTCATTGCTGTAGTGAGTATCAAGCTTTTACGTACATCGTTAAAAAGTAATAAAGGCTCTGAAGTTGGCAGTTTCAGCAGGGAGAAATCCCCGTGACTCACCTTACGTAAGTAGAGCTGAGGCCTTTTGCCCAAAATAGAAGAAAATATTTGCATTCCTTGAAGTGAAAGCAATATACTTGTAGAAAAATCATCTGACACTTTTTTTTACTTTTGCCTTTTTGATTTATTTCAGTCGTGGTTTTGTGGCTCTTAATGAAGCAAGACTTTCACAAATTCATGAAGTTTCTCCATGGCATTAAAAAAAAAAAAAATCAGTCAAATGTGCTTGCATATGTAATAAATTGTTACTACAACCGGATCATGGAGTCACAATTATTTTAAGTGTGATATTTTTTCACTTTTTTGTGCATTTTCTTAAAAATTGATTTGACCATGTGTTTCATCATGCTTTTAGAATGGTATCTTCTTAAAGACATTCAGGAGTGCTTTTGCTAGATGTTTGGAAAGGCAATCCAAGTAAGTTTTTTTTCCTTATATATATAGAGTATGATTTTAAATGGTTTAGAGAAAAAGAAAAAAGGCCATCTTTTTGCTGTGTTTGCATAACATCATGCCTAGAGATGTCTTTTTTGTCTCTTATGTTTTGTCATAATACTATTTTTAAACATACAGAGTTAGTAATAAAAAGTCAAGACTTTTGAAGTAGCAGTAGCCATGACAACCTCCACTCCTGGGGCTGCAGAACAAGGTCTTTTGCTGTGTGGCTGGACAGCGTATGCTGCAGGTGACTGGATGGAATGTTACTGTATATAGTAAAAATAATTATGACTTCATTAAAGACTACATTTTTCAGGTTAGGCAACAAATTAGCATTAAAATGCAATTCAGGAAATTAGTTGTACATGCTATGCTTGTTCCATCAAACAAAAAGTAAGTAAAGAGACTATTAAAAGGGGCATGTTTTCTGGATTTTTTTTTTCCTTTCTTTCTCTTTTCTGTTTTCTTCTTCTCACCTTCTCCTTCCTTTTTTCCTTTCCTCACTTTCTTTTTCTTATATTTCTATTTTTTTGTTGTTGTTGTTGTTCTGTCTTTTGCTCTTGATCAACCTCTGTACTTAGCACACACTTCATGGCTGAAATAAAGTAGGCAGTTTTGGTTTATGTCTTGGGGAGAAGGGTTATGAATCACCTGAGGTGGCATTTCTGTTGCTGCCCTCTTGAAGCTGGGACTAATTGAGAATAACAGGAAGTCAGAAACTGACAAATTTGCTGTAGTGACAACTTGAAAATGTAATTAATACTGCTTTCACACATATAGTGCTGCATAAGGTTAATATTAACAATGTGAGTTTTTCAGGTGAATACCTATAATGGCCTTGTAGTTAAAGACGTAAAGTAGCTTCTACAGTTTTAATCATATCTGGGAGTCAAAGGAAGACCTTTCATCAATCACTATTAACATTTCAACAGGTCATGTGAATTTGAAACAGAAGTCTGGGTGAAAAACAAGCAAATAACCTCTTTAGATGAGAGGTGTTCTCTTGAGCACCTTCAATGGTCAGCAGTGCAGCCAGAAATGGCCGAGTAAAAAAACTCTGAAGCCCCTGCCTCAACTGTAGTGGGAAGAAAATTATTTAAGCAGGGGTTAAGCTTTGTACATAACCCCAAAGATGTTTGTGATCATGTATTCTTGTCAATCTATAAATACTAGATGAAAACAATATCAGGAACTGATAAAAATTAGGGTTTCCCACAGCCTCGTAGAATTGTTACTAAATTAAACCATGGTTTTCTAGCACCCAGTGTAGGTATTAATGAATCAGGTTGGGAAACAACATTAAGAAGAATTTCATCTTTATGCAGGGTATGGTTTTGTGGTAAGGCAGTTGTCCACAGCTTGCACAGCAGAGCTAAAACAAAGTAAAAAAAACGTGGTTTTTTAAATGAATACTGCCAATTCCGTACAGTGAATAAGAAAATTATAATGAAGCTACAACTAGTGCAAAAATAGTCAAAGTTTGTATATCGTAATGCATATATACCAAGTTAAAGCCACATAATAATTTTGAGTCCTCTCTTGTATTTTGAATATGTCTCTATAAATCCTTCATTATCTTAAAAAATTATTTATGCAGCTTAGTTTATCTCTTTTTGTATCTGTAAAATACAAAGTTATGTAGACAGTATTTATAAATAAATATATAGACATTATTTTAGAAATAATTGTAGATTGTAAATAACTGATTAGAAATAAAAAAATATTATTGTAGGTAGAAATTATTATACTCAAGTTACAAATACTAATTCATTTTAAATATTTAATATATCCAATCAAAGAATTAGTATTTAATTTAAGACAATTGCTGGATTACCTCTCAACTTTAAGCAATTTTTATTTTTCAGTTGAACAATAAGAACAAAGCGAATCTGGATTTTTTATAGTCATTTGGTAATGAAATAGGAAAAAATTGTATCCAGGCAACAGCACTTTAACAATTTTATAGCTTCTTAGGTCCACTTGCTAAACCATTTTCTGAGCGAAAAAGTTCGTCTTATGTAAACCACTTGTTTTATATGCTCTACATATATCTACATCTCTGATAGACAGGAGAGTTCCTCCTCATTAATACACAGCTAACAGTTAACGAGCTAACAGTTAGTTAACTTGCGCCTGTATCCTTAGAGGCGTATGCATCGCCCTGTGCTGACAGCAGTGTGAAGTGTGATGGATTGACAGGCAATGGCCTCTGTGCTTGATTGCAAAGATCAGGCATGGCTTTCAGCTGGCAGGAGGAGATGAGTGTAAAAACCATCCTTCCTTTTCTAAGGATCTGGCGGCATTTGCTTGTGGGGGGAAAACAGTGTGAGAACGGGCTGTTCTTGCTCTGTTGGGGTAGCAAAGACCTGTGGACCCCCTCCCGCGAGCCTGCGCATGGTGACCCTGTCTGCTGGAAGGAAGGACAGTGGGGTGTTTGCCCTTGTTCCCCAGAAACAGGCTTGAGGGGGCAGGAGATGGGGTGGTAGCGCACCGTGGATCGTGACAGTTGACAAGGTTGTGTGTGCTGAGTGAAACGCCTGGGAAATTCCAGCCGCGGGGGGGCTGGGCGTTGGGCAGGGTGTTAGAATTTCAGGAAGAGCAAGGTTCAGATTATCCGGTGTGGGAACAGACTGGGCATGGCAGCCCTTCCCCAGGGGAAGTAAGGGACAGCCTGGCACTGACCTTGGTGCTGCCCGAGACCTGGCGGTACCAGCTTCTCTGTCAGCCAGGTGAAATTAGTCTCTATCAGAAAGACCCACAGAGGTTACAGTCCTGCTTGTGGCCCAGAATCTTCAATTAGAGTTTGCTTTCCTTTTTGTTCATTTGTACAAAATAAGAGATAAATCTGTCCCTGGGAGAGCTGCTTGTGATCATTGCAGAGCATCCTGATACAGTGCACCAGCCAGTTACCTGCTGCATGCTTGTATCTCACACGACAGTGTGAGCAAGCCGACTAATAAAATTATTATAGTTCAGTTCATCTATTAGTTATGTAATGACCCTTATCTTTTTACTGAATTTGGACATAATCATGTTTTCCTGTATATTTGACTTCACACCTGCGTGACAGATATGTAAATTCAGACAGTCTTCTCAAAGGTATTCTGGTGTATGATACGTGAGCACGTGAAAGGTGAGCATGGGCTGCATTACATTTACTTTAAGGCGTGATGAATGTCTCTGATTTTGCTTTTGAACTGCAGCAAATGTGACTACTGTGTTTGTTTTCTTTGGCATTGATGCGTAGCTGTGAGTTCATGACTCTACACATCTAAATGTATCTGTGATAGACCTATCACTTCCAATACTACATTTTGTCAGGCCCACCAGCTTTTGGTGTGGTTTTTCTGAAACACTCCTGATAAAGTTCCAGGACTTAATTTTTTTTCATTTCCAAGACTGTCCCTCGGACTTTAAAGTCTTCTTTTTTCTAACTATAAACCCAGCTGTACCAGTGTGAAAGAAACCCATCTCATATACTAAGAAAAACATGCATCTGGAGGGCAAAAATGGAAAAAGGGTAAGTACAGGAGTATATTGAGGTCCTATGCTTTGTGGTGCTAAAGGTTTCATTATTCCTTGAAAGGAATAGCCTAGTCTTTTAGGAACTATTGTTTACAGCTAATTTATTGGAATAAAATGCACTGACATTTTTCTGAGTATTTCAGAATGACTCAGGAAGCTCATTAAAGAGCCTGTAACTAATGCTAGGGTACAATAGTGGAAAAAACCTTGCTCATAATTAAGTTATAAACTGCATGAAGTTCAACAGGGTCAAGTGGAAGGGCACATGGGTCAGCACAGTCCCAAGCACAACTGCAGGCTGGGTGGAGATAGACTGAGAGCAGCGCTGAGGAGAAGAACTTAGTGATGTTGGTTGATGAAAAGCTGAACATGAGCTGTCAGTGTGCGCTGGCAGCCCAGAAAGCCAACCATGTCCTGGGCAGCATCAAAACCAGTGTGGCCAGCAGGTCGAGGGAGGTGATTCTGCCCCTCTACTCCACTCTGGTGAGATCGCACCTGGAGTACTGTGTCCAGCTTTGGGATCCCCAGCTGTAGTGCGTTGACCCTAGCTGGAAGCCAGGTGCCCACCAAAGCTGCTCTTCACTCCCATCCTCAGCTGGACAGTGGACAGAAAATACAATGAAAGGCTGGTGGGTTGAGGTAAGGAGGGGGAGAGATCACTCACTGATTACCATCATGGGCAAACAAGACTCAGAGTCTTACCAAGCAAAGCAAAGCAAAGTAATGGGAAATAAAAACGAATCTTAAAAAAACTCTTACCGCCCACCACCTAAAGGAGCCGACCAGAAAGTTGGAGAGGAACTGTTTACAAGGGCATGGAGTGATAAGACAAAGGGTAATGGCTTCAAGCTGAAGGAGGACAGATTTAGATTGGATGGTAGGAAGTAATTCTTCCCTGTGAGGGTGGTGAGGCAGTGGAACAGGTTGCCCAGAGAAGCTGTGGAGGCCCCATCCCTGGCAGTGTTCAAGGCCAGGCTGGATGGGGCTTTGGGCAACCTGGTCTGCTGTAGGGTGTCCCTGCCTATGGCAGGGGATTGGAACTAGGTGGTCTTTGAGGTCCCTTCCAACCCAAACCATTTTATGATTCTGTGATTCTATGAACCTGCTAATGATTCTAACATGATAATGCCAAGTATACTGTCATTCCTGAAGGAGAGTGGGATTTTCCATTTTTTTCTTAAGTTTTGTCGCTGCTTGAGAACACCTTATTTTGTAACTTTGGAAGAATTTACGTGTATTTTAACTCTTGCCTGAAATCTTTTTTTCAACTTCTGCCTCATTGAATGCTTATGAGAAAAACACACAGTAAATTTACAACACATGATTTATTAATGATCAGGTAACGACCTCTATTTCAAAGCTGCTAAACTTTTTCATGGCAAAAATGATGGTGTTGGAAGTTGCGTATCTTTACAGAGATATGCAGTGTGCTGCACACAGCAAGCCCATTTAAACCATGTTATCTATTCTGAAACACTCAGGCAAAATTGCTTGTGAAAATTATTTCTTTTTAATTGGAATTTACCTAAAAATCAGTGGAAAATTGTTGATAAAATAAGGCAAGCTGAAAGTGAAAATTGACTTCTGGTTGTCCCTGACTGCTCTCGGATTTTTGAAGGTACGAAGCGTCTGTCCTTGGACAGTATTTGCCTGAGAGACTCCCAATGCCCACCTACCCTCTTTACTTTGTAACTGCATCTGCAGGGCTCCACTGCACTGCGTAGGAGGTACATCACACACCCAGGGTGTTAATTTTCAACCTTGGTGGGCCAGGTTTTGTTTGTACAATGTACAGAGCTCTAGAGCAAAAGCTGTCATAGCTTACTGGGTTTTATGTGTTTCTTCAGATAAACTATTTTCTTGTGACATGTATGACTCCTATGAACCATGAAAAGAGATCTCGGACCTCCATCACTGATAATCTCACAAGAACACAATTAAGTATTAAAGCTTATTCAAAATTTGAACAGAAGAGAGAGAACAGAGCTGACCTGCTGCTCCTGGTGAGGAACTGATGAACTGTATTCTCATTAACTGGAGCTTATGACGGTCACTCTGAGCCTTTGCAAATAATGAATTGCAATATTGAAGCTGGGAAATAGAAGACTGTTAAATCACCGTCTCAGGACTTTCGCCAAATAGGCATCTGAGCTTGAAAGCGCTCCGCAGTTTATTAGAGTGTTTTGCTCAGTGCTATGTTAGAGAGGCTATGAAAAAGCAGATACTTCTTCCAGAAAACAAAGCAGAATTTAAAGCTTCTTCAGGGCTGAGATTCTAGTGTCACTGTTATCAAAGTCAGGATTTTTTTGTAAGGTGAGAAAAAGGACTGATAGTTTCCTCAAGCAAAATTCTGTTCCGTATAAAGAAAAGAGGATTTAAGACATAAAGTCTACACTATAAAAAAAAAACCAAAAAAACCTCCTTGTCTGTCTTGGCTTTTATGTCATCAGCTGTCACAGAGTGTCTCTATAGACAGAGAACTTTCTGCACAGAACATAATCATAAAGTTATTTCTCTTTTGCAGATAGTGGTAGGAACAAATTTGAGTTGTATTTATGATTACATGCTTTAAGAAAGCACAATGATTCTAATTTTTACACTGCTGCAAAAACAGTGTGAAATAATATAAATTATATACAGGGAAAAAATTGGAAAATCTGTCCTGTAAGTTGAACTAACGCTTACACATTTGAAGAAATTGCTTCAGGAAAGTTATGTTAAAAGGATGATTTTGGGTTCTATAAAGGAACAGGTGGACATATAACAAACCAATTAATGCAACCTAGGATAACATAAAATCCGTGAATTTGTTTTTACATGATTTATTAAGGTCGTTAAGTGACCTGTCTGAAGGTTGTTGAATAACTGGGAATGAGGTTAACAGAGTTTGATCTTTAAGTCACCAGCTTGTATCAAGATGAATTGTGTAAGTGGAGCTGAAAGTAATGATGCTCTCAGTCTGCTGCAAAGCATTCTGCTATCCTGCTTGTCCTCAGTCAAGAGAAATTATAAAGCCAACCACATATAGGGAATTAATTAGTCTTTTAAATTCCAGGACTGTTGCTGTGAACACAGAGTGAGATAGCAGGTTATAAACAAGTTTCTGCTGTTACCAGCCTGGATGTATCTAGGCTGTTGTAGGCATTTGTACCACTGAAAAAGCAGTCTCTGTGATAGTTTGTCTGAGTCTTTGATTAAAAAAGAACAAAAGTGTGATTTCTGATGGGCCTGTTTGATAAGATCCTGGGGATTGTGTGTTCTGATGTGTCAAAAATGTTAGAATTTAGCACAGAGTTTTGCCTGCGCTGTGTTAGAAACGGAATCTGGTCATGTGGCATAATTTCCTGGTCCATTTCCTATTTCTGACATGGATCTGTTTGTATGATATATTAGTGTACAATTAGATCAATACCCTGCGTCAACACCTACAGAACGAGAGCACTGCTTTTCAAGTTACGTTCCCTGTGGGCCAGTTTCATAACCTGAAATGCTTGTTAATGAACTTGGCTTTCTGTGGGGTTTTGTTCTGCAATACTGTTTATAATTGAAGGTCTCTTTGATATTTAAATGTATTGGTATTGGCAGGAAGCATATTCTAATGTTCTGTTTACACCGCAGAATTCAGCGTACATTGTTCTCTTTTGCATTTTCCACATAGACCTTCTGGAGATTTACCTCTTGCTAGAATTGACTCTGGCTGAATTAATTGGTATGTGAGCCAGCATCTGCTAGACTTTCTCAGGAAAGTGTATGGAACTGTACGAATTATTTTTGTTTCAGCAATCTGATTACACAGGACAATTAGTTTCACGTTTCTTTTATTCCATTAAGACATACTATTTTAACTTTTGGAGACGAATCCATCACTGTTCATTCATCTATAGAGGTTTTTCGTGTCTTCTTCATGGCAATAGCAGGTTTGGGGATCAAAAATCTCAGTTTCGTACTTTCAGTTACACAGGAAGTATTCTTGCTACCAGACAATTAATTCCCATTAAAGCTAATATAATTTAGGATTTAATGATATTTAATTTATATAATAATTAAATAAATTTAATAATATGTAATAAATATACTTTAACCCAACCCAATCTCTATATTTAGTTACCTAAATACCCAGAGAAGTTTTAGCCTTAGTACCTATAAAAATTCACAGAGTTCAGTACCAATGAAGCTGAAGTTACTCAGCTTTGAGTGATGAGATACCATTAGAGACTTGCTAAATATTAAAGAATTGGTAAAGAATGCTGAGAAAACTGTGAGTTGTGATCTTCTGGGGGTGTTGCTAGGTGTGATATGTGGAAACAGTGCATCATTTTGCTACAAAAGCATCTTTTTACCTGTCAGGATGTAAAAGGAGTGTTTATTGTGACTCTCACTTTCCCATCAATCTTTTGCATTTCTGTAGCCAAGTGGAACCGTGGTGTATACTTTCAGAACTGAAACCCTATGGATTTACAAACTGGCCCAGAGTTTGCAGGTGTTTTCTGCAAGGCGTGTTGTGCAAGATGTCCTGCATGTGGGACGTGGAGCATGGTCAGGGCCATGGCATAGATGATGCTTCAGAGTTATTTAGTGGGTTGGCAGTCAGCTGTTTTGGGACACTAGCATTATCTAAAGTACAGAAAGTACTTTGGTAATTTCGCTTCACAACAGTCCTAACATTTGTACTGCAGAAAGACAGTGTTATGCACATTTTTTCTTGCGGTTACACAGCCAGGCAGTGCACAGAGGGATTAATTTGAAATAGAAACAAACATTGAATCCATTCAGGATATTGAATATTTGCTTGGGATGTAATCCTCGTCCAGTAGCTTTAGATACTGCTCGGACAAAAATAAAAGAAGTTGTGGGGCTCTGTGAGACTGAAGAAAAATAATTACTTGAAACTTATTTTAGGTGGTTATTAGAGAGGAAGGAGTTCAGCGAAGGGCATGATAAAGCATTTTAACACAGTATTCACTCCTTTTAGGTCCAATTTAAAAAATAAATGCTTGTTGCTTCTCCAACAAATACTCTGTTGTATGTGGCTATTGTAATTAAAAAAAAAAAAAAGGAAAAGATCCTGATCCCTGTCTAAAGCCCTAAGGCATTTTTTGTAATAAAAATCCTTACACCTGAGTCTGTGGCAACACATCCCTTTCTTTCTTAGTTTCTACTTTATAGAATTATTTTAATTTCAGCTGATGCCTATCTGGAAACTTTAACTCAGTCACAAAATGAAAACTGGAGCATGGAGCATGTGAAGGATTCAGCTCTGCAGAAGACCCTCCCGTAGCTTTGAGAGTGCTGTGTCAGCATAATTAGTCACAAAGATCCCCCGTGAAAGTATGAGCAACACATCTTTCTGTTGGCAGGTGTGACTGGGTCACGTCCTTGGTACAGCAAGTCTCAGGGCAGGCTGCTTAGAGCTGTCTTTCATCTAGCCGATTTCAAACCAATCCTTTCTCAGTACTCGAGGCATTTTGATGCCTGTTGCAGAGGTGGATTCAGCTCTGCATTGAGCTGTAAGTGGAATACAGACATTTAGTTTATAAAGAGAGGTAAAATTCACCCCGAGAAGAAATTGCTCCAGTCTCTTTCAAATAGAAGTACTACAAGTTTTCCCTCCTGTCCAGCTTAGCTGAAATGTAGACCACAGAGTAAGGATAATTGTGCATATTCTCTCAACCTATTAGAGATTTTGCTCGTACTGCCTCCGTACCTGAAAACCACCTGCTGGCTGTCATTTTCCACACTCTCTGGGACCCTCCTCCCTCATGTTCAAACCTCATGTTTACATTGCTGTTTCAGATACCCTTTTCCATTTCAGATTTGTGTAGCTGAAAAATCCCTGCATGCATTGGCATGCCTTGCGCTCCGTGAAAGTTGTTTTATTCTTGCTTCTGGCAACTTCTCTTCAGTATTGTTTCTGCACTGTTTAATTTTCATCATTCATGAGTTTGGTAGTAGTTGCTTTTCTTTATCTTTTTTTCCTGCAGCTTTGAATATTGTTTTTATTGCCTTTAGAGTTCTGTTCTGTGTGGTTTTCACTTGTACTTTTCAATAGGTATCTTTCATTTCACAAGGCAGAAAAAGTAAATTTTTAACCTGTATTTCTTGGAAACTATTATTGGCAACTGAAAGTTTGAGGTTTGCAAAATGACATTATAGGTTTGAGAAGTATTTTAGGACTGTCCTTGAGTCTAGCTTGAGACATTGCTTAGGAAACTGAAAAAGACAATACTTAATCTGCGTTTTTCAACATCTGAAGAGAGAGAGGATGTTATAGTGAACTGCTTTGAACTGCTTGCTTTCTCCAGCAGTGGGGCTAAAGTGCAATCATAATCCATAGCAGAGAAAAAAAGGAGAAAGGGAGGAAGTAGCACTAAATCCTACACAAAGGAATATGTTGCTTTGTTTCATTCTGCATCTAAGAGTCTGACCTATCCAATTTCCTGATCTCTAGCTCCCTGGCTGGTTTGTACCTCTTGCACCTTCAAGATGACTTCCTGCTTGCCTCGTCCTCTTTTTTTCTCTCTCCCTCTATTTATTTTTTTTTTAAAGGGCTTCCATGTAGGAGAAGAATAGCAATGTCTGGCAGGTCAGCTGTCAGTAACAGTGACCTGAAAATCCCTGAGCCTTCAGGCTTTCAGATCACAACACCTCTGCTACGTCAATGGCACTGAGAGTATTAATCAGTGCGTGTGCGTGTCTTTGCAATGTCATGTGGCTGATAGCCCTAGATCATGACCAGCAGCAGTCCCTCCATCTAAGATAATGCACTTCAGCCATTCTGGCACCTTTCCTAGACAGTTTATTAACCCTAGATAATGATTTCATTACATGAGCAGATGGTCTCTAAAAGTAAGCTGGAAATCAAAGATATTTTCCTTTGTCAGGTTAGCCAGGATGTGAAATTCAGCACTGAAATGACAGTGTAGTGTACACACATCAGCTCTGCAAAAGATGAACCCAGGGAGGATTACTTTCCTGCACAAAGTCTGCAGATGCTCTTTAATTGTCTATTACAGAATGTCACTTAAGCTTCTACTGCTGGTTTTAAATTTTGTTCTATAGCCACTCTTTGAAAAGTCTTTATATATAGCCCTTACAGAGTTCTAAGAAACCTTTCAGTTTAGTAGTGTTAGATGTTAGCAGCATGATGAACTTGCAATAAATCAGTGGCATGTCCAAGAAGGGAAAAAACCCACCACCATCTGTAAGAAGGAGAGATCTGTCTCGTGGTTATGAAACACAGCTCAAAGATAGCATTCACTGAGTCAGAGCTCTGCCACAGTTCATATAGCCCATGTAGGTGAAGGTAAACTGTGTACAGAGATACATCTTACAATTTTTCTAGTGTAGGATTAGCTCAGCTCAGGTTCAAGTAAACGACCTTGCAAAATGAAGAAGCCGAAGCGTGGTTCATCCTCAACAATTGTCAGGTAAACATAGTAACTTTTGACGGGTCTCTAATAGCTGCGGCAGACAATAGCACGGTATGTTCTGTGCCTTTAAAAGAATCAGTGTCAGAGCTTCACATAACGGCGATATTCTCCAAGAAAATAAGACCTTCTGTATCATCATCTTGAATATCAAAGAACAGTTATGACATAGCCCTGTTGTCGACAGTAGCTGGGTAAATCGACAAGAACAATTACAGGCTCTACACCCTTGCGCTCTTAAGCTTAATCGACAGTTATTTTAAAGAACTGTCTGTAGCACCGTTTTGTGATAATAGTGCCCTTGTAAACAAGGGAGGAAAGTTCTGTAGCACAGTTTTGTGATAATAGTGCCCTTGTAAACAAGGGAGGAAAGTATCTAATCCCAATGTAAAAAGAAGAGAAAGCATTCTACTGGAAACCTTTTTTCTTAAATCATTAAGAATATATATTGTCAATATACATTGAATATATTTTTCATCTCAAAGTGTAAATATAGATGCTGAATAAAGGAAGAAACACACTATGAATACATACATGTTTTACAAAGGAGAGTAATGATTCACATTTCTCTGAGAAACCAGTATACCAACAGGTGAAATAATGTGCCCAAAGCAATACAGCACTGGTGACTTCTGAGACTTGAACAGGTATTCAGATTTTTCACTGTCTTTACAGTATCTTTCCTGAATTTCATATACATGCATGTTATATATGTAAAGGAAACACCTGTAGTGACATCATATTGTTGACTGAAGTTGCTAGTTACAACATATGTTTGTTGCCACATGTTAAAGTTCAGGGATAGCATTTAATATATATGTTTACATGTTTGTTTATTCTTTCTTTTCTTTTAAAGTTTTCTCTGTATTGAATTCGGGTTTGGTAGAAAGCATTCTCGCATGTGTCTTTGCAACTCTATATTTGACACAAATCATGTATATACATGATCAAATTGTGCAGACAAACAATCTGAGGCTTTAAGTGCATCTTTTCCTTTTGTCTCATCAGAATAGTAAATTGCTTCAGTGTTTGTGATTTCTGTTTCTTCAGCGTCACCCCTCCTGCAGATAGGCTGTTCACCAGAGGTGTAATTCGTAAACTACTTCAGTAGCTGGGATCACTGGCAGATAGTTCATTGGTTTTTTTAACAGATATTTAAGGGAGAGAGACCTGTGGGGTGGTGGGAGAGAAGTGTCTGCAATACAGAGAGTCTGGGATTTGAAGAAGGGAAACACAAGCATGTCTAGTGGCTGAGAAGAGCACAGGCAAACATGCAGACGGTAGAAAAGCTGCAGGGGAAACTCAGGGGGAAGAATAGAGTTCAACAGTCATTGTCCCTTGGATTATTCTTTTACCATGGGCTAGTGGTACAGTATGGGCAGATATGGGACCTGCCTATAGGTGAAAATTTTTAGGCCTGAGCAGGGCTAATACTCATAGTACTTGCTATCTTGTGTCTTTTACAGAGACCCCTTTTAAAAAAATACCCTGTGCCTCCTAGTTGGAGTAAGAAGAGATCGGCGGCAATTACTTTAACAGTGGGGAAGTTTGTGCACAAAAACCATGTCAGGATCCATTTTGTATCAGGACTGGGACTATTCCAAGTTGCTTCAAAAGTTAACCAGAGACTGAGCCTTTTGTTCTTTTTTTCTCCTGCATCCTGTCATTTTTGTTAACGGCATTGTGTAATGTCTCTCTTGTGACTCATGGCTTATCTGACATCTTCCTAAAACAAAACTAAAACAGTGATGCCTGACTTGATAATAAATTGGACGAGCTAGTAATCAATGCTACTTGTGTGGGAAGTGAGAGCAAGATTGTTTGTATAAAATGGAGTAATGATACCTCAGAGAGTGCCCCTCAAATCCAGACATGGGGGAGAAGGTCATGTCAGGACAGATATATGGCTGCCAGCATGCCTGGGACTGCTCCTCAGCTACCGTTGAGAGTGCTTGCAGAAAAACAGAACCATCTTGTGGTGTGGATAGTGGTTTTGAACTGTTCTACTGGTATATCGGTAGTATATTTCTTTTCTGACTGAGAAATTTTTTTTAAAGCCTAAAATTGTACACTTGTAATAAAAAAGTGAAACAAATTTTGAATGAAGATGTTTTCCTTCTGCGCTGTTGGAATAAACCTGTATTTGTGCTGATTTCTGTGCAGTAATGTTTGTTAAAGACCTTGTACAAATCTCTATACCATGAATACTGTTTCCTGTCTGTGAAATCCTAATTCAGGTCTAACACAGGAGTGGGGCTTTTTTGTACATTAAATGGTGAGAGGTAGATTTTTCAAAATGAAGCCTATTTCCACTGCTTTGCCGGAATAAGTGTGTTTACATGACTTAGGGACCTTTCCTGGCATGAATTCACCATTTCTTTAAATAATTAGTGCTCTTTTAAGAAAAACAACAAAAAGGTTCACTCTTCACCAATTTGAGGGACCTGTCCTACCTCCCAGTGTTTTCAACAGGCATCACTATTGGGGAGTACAACTTTTTAAAAGGTGGTTGTTTGTTTTTTTCTTTGTGCATAATTTTAGATCCTAGCACTCTTTTTGATTTGGTGCTTGGTGACTATCAGCCTTGAAGCCAGCAGATTTCTTTTTCTGCGTGTATTTTGAGATGATGCTTCTGTGGCTCTGCACCACAATTGTGGCCTAGTGATGCTCTGCTGTCTTAAAAGCTTTTATTCTCTAAATATTTCATTTGAGCCAAGCTAATTTAGGAAACCTGTGCCATTGGTATTGCTACTGAAATTGGCCTTATGTGGAAGTCAGTTTAATAAGTCTGAAGACAATAACTTAGGTCTGGTTTTGCATGCACTACTGTCAGGAAATACCTTAGATTCAAATCAGTGAGTCCTGCCAGTTGTATCGGAGCATAAAGCAATTAAAAGTTAGTTTAGCAATGACCCACACAGTGAAAATATTAGCCTTCATCTCTTTAACAATATTTTTTAAATAGAAAAGTGGTAGTAAATGTGTGCAGTCGAAGGACATATTTATGTATTTGCACAGGTTTTTTTGCATGCAGATATAAACCAAAGGAAAGTCCTGAGCAATTGCTGCAGCAGTAAGTAATAATTCTATCTCATATTGTATAAAACATTATATGGTTTGGTCTTGCTGTGCATAGTGTTCCACTGGACTCTTTACTGGGAACGGAGTTTGAAGCTTAAATACAAGTTTGTGGTATGTTTTCTACAACAGTCAGCATGCTCTTCATCAAAAGAGTATCCATCTGTGCTGATGGGTTTTACCACAGATTACCACAAACTGCTGTTGCCTCCACAGCTTACAAGTTAATTGCATTGGTTAAAATTTTGTTTCTGTAGAGGAAAGGCTTGATCTGTTCTCTTAATGGTAATTGATTTAAGAATGCTTATGATTTTCAAATGCAAATTTCACTTAAAACTTAAGTTTTAGAGTATTTGCATATTCTGCAACTTGTTGTGGATATTAGCTTTCTCTTTTGCCCAGAAAATCAGCTATCTAGCCGCTGCATTTTCTAAATGAACTGTTACTGTAATAATTTTGCACTGATGATCACTTTAAATTCAGATCTTTCCAATTTGCTTTCTCTACCAGAACATTCTTAAACTTCCTTGAGCTTTCTTCCAATGATGATGCATCCTATTCTTGTTTTAGGCATAGATCATCTAATACAGCCAGTCTGGTAAGATGTACAAACCCAGTACATCGCTGTATCTATATATACTGATGTTTCCACTGTTTAGTTACTCAAACAGTTCTTACAGAAATTTCAGTAGTCCTAAGAACAGGGTTGTAGTCCATAAACACAACTAGAGGCACAGAAAAAAGACATGAGATGGTTATTATGGCTTGGACAGACATATTATTCGCTGAGTGAAAAACTGACTGTTGTGGTGAATGGAGTTAAATCTAGCTGGCAGCCAGTCACAAGTGGCGTTCCCCAGGGCTCAGTAGTGGGGCCTGTTCTGTTTAATGTCTTTATCAATGACCTGGATGAGGAGATCGAGCACCCTCAGTAAGTTTGCAGATGATACCAAGCTGTGGGGAGTGCACAGGCACAGGCACATCTGCTGTGCTTTGTTCATGCCCAGATTTAGTCATTCTGCCGCAGAAGACAAGCAGGTTGGTGTGCCTTTGATAAATCCAAGCTGATTGTTTCCAATGACCTTTTTCTCCTTCATGCGCCCAGAACTGGCTACTGAGAGGACACGTTGTATGATTTTCTTAAGGATTAAGATGAAGCTGTGGTTTCCTGGATCTATCTTTCTGTCCTGTCTGGAGATGTGTGCAATATTTATACTTCCACCCCAGGGGTTCTCCTCCCATCTCCACTACCTTTCCAAAATGATAGAGTGCACCCTTGCTAAGACATTGGCCAACTTGCTCTGCACCCATGAATGCAGCCCATCTGAGCACATGGATTCACAGTAATCACATGGTCTCAAGACAGCCCTGACTTATTTGTCTTCCACTCCCAGTGGCTCCTCTTTGAACTGTGGCAGAAAGGATGGAAGGTATTACTGGTGAGCACCAAGAGAATGAATGCACCAAATATCTTGGCCTTATCCACACCTCTTGCAATAATTCCTACCCCATTCAGCAAGGGATCTCCATTTGTCTCGTTACTCTTTCCGTACAGTGGTAGAAGCTATTCCTGCATCTTCTGGTGTCCCTTGCTAGTTCTGGCTCCAGCTGAATTTTGAAGATTTCCAACATTGTCCCTGTATAGCCAGGCAGGGTTCCTCTATTCCTTCTCTGTAGCCTCTCCTTGCTTCTGTTTCCTGTGTACAGCACTGAAGCTCAGCTGTAAGTGCCTGGCTTAGCCAAACCAATGTCCTGATGTGTTTACCTGTTGAGTATGGAGACCATAGTTGTGCTCAGAGGTGGATGCCCTTCAAGGCCTGCCAGGTTTGCTGTGCTCCTTTGTCTTCCTTTGCAGCCTCCCGTGGGACCACAACTACTATTTCCCTGAACAAGCTGAGGTCACTTGCTCTCCACAGCGCTGTGCTATGCCCTTGTTGATAAGCCAGCTTTCCCAACCATAGCTGGGTATCTTTGACATGAGGCAGCACTATGCAGTACAGACATGCACATGCACTTAAGCAGTGTCAAACAAGACATGTTTGATACTAATCACAATTTTGCAGCTTTGTTAACATCCTGGACATCAATAAGTTTTGTTGCCTCTGTTGATCGAAGTATTTCCATGAGGTAATTAGGCATAGAGAACTGAAAATGAAGCATTACAGCAGGACGTCTAGACACCACGGTTTTACTTGCTGATTTAGTCCTTAAAAACTTTACACACACCACCTGGGGTAGAACCCAGCAATGCATTGGTGCATTTGTCTAAAATCTCCACAAAGCAGCAAAATCTGTCTGAAAACCCTTACAATTTTCTCTATTGGAAAGACTGATGGACGTAATGGAAAATCACCGTTCTGCTGTGAATAATTGGAACTTACTTTATCCTTTGTAAAAGCTGATGACTTGAAAGTAAAACCTTTTATTAGGTGCAGCAGACTATCATGAAGTAATTCAAACATCTCATTACAGTGCAATTGAAAGTCATAGTTTATAACTTGGGGTTACATACAAAAGAAAGGAGGATTTGCTGTGTCTTAGCAGCAGCAAACTGCAATGAGTGCCAGAATGCCTTTGCCTGAGTAAGCACAGTTGATCGTTTAACTTCTCAAAAGCTATAGACAAAGGGGTAATTAAATTAGGAAATGCTATATAATTCAGTTCACAGATCATGAAGAATTTTCCTTGGTATTTTTGCTGTGCAAACATACTGTTTTTCTCTTGTGTGTTTAGTTACTGTAGCTCTTTCTGGTACATTTTTAAGTGGTAATCACGTGATGAAACCTCACTGATGACATGGTAAGGCAAACCAGGCCTGGTTACACATATAGAGAGATTCACACATTCTGCATTTGTTACATTATCCTCTACCCTTCTTACCTTACTTTGTCACCTGCACGTATTAGCTGCTGACTTACTTCTCAGCATTGTCAGTATCATGATAGAAAAGGGATCGGCAAACCAACTTGGCACCAACCTCTAGAGCAAAGTATCTTCCATAGGGTCTGTTAAAAACACAACACACCTAGAAACTCTGTATGAATTCCATCAAATGAGGAAGAGCATGATTTTCTTGCCTGGACAGCTTTTCGAGCTTACAGAAAATTTCCTAACTTGCGTGACACTGAAAACAGTTCTGAGGTAGCAGAGAATTTTTGTGGAAAAATCTGAGAGCATCCTACTTAAATGTGTACTGTTCTGTTCACACAAATTTCTCCTGGAAAGGGATGATCTTAATCTCTCATTTTGGACCTCCTGCACTTTGCCTGAGTTCCTATTTCTCCCCTTCCCTCACCTCCAAATGTTAATTTGGTCAAGCATCACCTTTTTTACTGAATGGCTAAGCCTGTGAGATGTCAGAGGCCCAGTTTTTAGTCTCTTTTGTAAAAGAGACTCTCAGAGTGAGCTTACAGGGTCACTTCTTATGTCCAGTTTTAAACAGAATTTCTATCCTGGCATGGAGAAAACATTTCTCAATCACAGGGAAACTGGTAGAATCCTGTGGAAGAGAAGTCTTTTTGGCCAGCTGGCATTATCTGTCAAACTGTTTGAGAGATTCCTAAACATCTCTAAATTTAGTCTATAGTGTACTGGCAGTTACTATTTCTGGTTATCCTTCACATGCCCTAAACTATAAAAATCTTTCTGCAGTTATCAGAGGCGTTGATCTTGTGGGTTCCCAACTGTCTTTACAAAGGGCATCTGAATGATCAGAAGCTACTATGTAGAATAGATTGCAGGGAAGAACAAGACATTGTCATGCTGTAACGTTTGAGCTGTTCAAACAGAGCTAAGGTCAGTTATGTCCTTGATTGTCTTACACAAGATGCCCAGTGTCATAATAGCTTCAGTTTTATAGCTTTTGTCTGCAGTTTGCAGGAGGTTATAAAGCTTCTGTAATGAGAAATGTGAGAGGTTTTTAGTTTTCAGGTATGTCCTTGAGCAGTTTGATGCTAGAAAAGTTTTGCTGCGTTGTGCCTGTCAAAATGAAGGTATGCATCTCCTCAGCGCTAGTGCCCAGGGAGTGCCAAGCCTATAGTCTTGATAGATTGAACTAGCATAATGATGTGTACTCTGCATAAAAACAGTCTCTGCTTCACCCAGAGAGACTTACAGCTCAAATATGCAAGTGAGAGAAAAGCTGAGGAAAAAGTAGGTATTAGTTTTCACACAAAGAATAGCAATATGGAAACATTAGCAGCCTCATTTCAAGAAAAGGCTAGCTCTGTCATCTTGTATGGTTAGTGCATTTAGTGCCAATCCTGCAGTATCTGAGAGGTAAAATTTCCCTGAATTTTAAGTAGGAAATTTTCCTGTGTCAGAACAACAAAATTGGAACTTTCAATTGTTGGTTTATTTTTCCAGCTTCAGACTTTGTGATGAGTGTAATATTTGTTGTTGATAAACTATTCAGGGCATAATGTCCTCATTGTAAACTGTTTGTGGTTTGGGGTTTTTTTTACTATTATATTTTCCACTGGTATTCCCACAGTGTAAGAGAAGGAAAGACTCATTTGCAATTCTAACCATGCATTTTGCTATGTTTGACAGAAGCAACTTCTTACGTTAAAGGAAGAGTGAACTTGAAAAAACTCAACTTCACAACAGAATGTTATAAAGCAAATAAGAATTAGAAACTTATCAGTTACTCCTAAAGATAAGTGGAATGTTTGTTGTAAGAGCAAATTACATGCTCTTTTGCATTAAGCACAGTAATTCTTTCTTCAGTTTCCTCAGTAATTTAAAGTAGCATTATCCCTCAGAGTGGCTCTGCTGTGGTAAGATAAGCTTGAAAATGAAATGGAAACTGTAGAGCAGCAAAGGCTTCTCATCCCTCCCACTTTCTGCTAAATAAAATAGGTCATCAGTCATGAGCATGGAGTGCACTGCTGGGTTATCTGAGCAAAGGACTCCAGTTGTACTGATGCTGAAGCTGTAAAGAAATGAAGTCAGGGTGGCCTGTGGCAGAACTGATGCATGAACAGATTCTAGCGTGGTATGTGGTGATTGGAAATGAAGGCAAATGGTTGGGTGGCCACCAGGTCACGAGAGCTTGTAATGATTTTTCTGACAGCTCCACCACTAGACACTGCCTCATGTTTGTGGTGAAGAGCAGGAGACAGTGTATGTATAGCTGAAGGGAGCCTTTCTGCCTTTAGAGAGAAGACTTTGGCCTGTGCATTTTTGTCATCTTTAAAAGGAGATGCTGTTGGGCTTGGCTTTCCTAATTAGCCCCACCTCACGCACATGTGCTGTCCCCTTTGAGCAGCGTAGTGGCAGTACCAGTTGTCTTATTGAACATTTCTGTGGTGCTGGCAGGCAGTCTTCTCCAGGCTCCTGTTTCCCCACCACTGCTAATACCACAGCTGGCTTTCCCATGTGGCTCTTCTGGAATTCCTAACACAGACAGGATTCAATGGGTCATGGCCCACATGCTGGTGATGGGGAACCTAACGCTTGGAGAGTAAGAAGTGGGTAATAAGTCTTGAGAGCACTACTAATACAGGTACCCATACATATTTTTTAATCTGCCCTCATTTGTTACGTTCCGTATACCAAGCTTAGTTTTCACAGTGTCGCTTGTGTGTGGTGTTCTTTTGGCTTTTGAAAAGTGCTGCTAAATCTGTGTGTCAAGAGTCTTCCCTTTTTGTAGTTTTTGTTTAGCGTTTGTTCCTGCTTATTTTGGCATAGGGTGGCTGGCATATGCAATTCCTGGATCATAATCAGAAGGCAGAATAAAACTGATTTGTAGATCCCATCACAACTTATGCATACTTTAAGGAGAAGATATAAAAATGGTTTCTCATTCTGGGCATTATCATTTCACACAGTAGCTAAGGAACTGGGACACAGAGAAAATGCTGTTCACAGGTTCATGCATATTCACAACATGGCTTATTTATTGTCCACCAGTTTACAAAACTTCAAAGTGAGTGACATAGCGTAAATGAAGTATGAAAAATGAGATATTGCAAAAGCCAGTATGACTTGTCTGTCTCCATACTCCCTAGCTAGAGTTATAGATACTTTTCAACCACTAAAACCCCAAGTTTTGCATTGCCATTAGCTAATGGTGAAAGATAAATACTAGCACTTACATGTCTACATTTATAAATGTATATTATAGATATTTATTACTTAAAAAAAAATCCACAAAACTTCACCTGTACTCATATGTATCGTAATGCATGTATTAGGATGTGACTACATGATGAACAACTATACTGCAAATTTCACACCAAATTGTTGTTGGCATTGCAGAAACTCAAGACACAAATAGTTCTTTATTCTTAAGAAGAAGAAACAAATTTTCTTTTTTTCAGATGCTGTAAGGCCATTTTCTTGCAGAGCTAAGTATTAAAGATGATTCACCTAGGAAACAGGTGGCATACTGTCATGGTGCATTTTGCTAGCAGTGGATTTTGTGTAAATAACTTCTGACCCTTCACATTTGCATTTAATTTAAAGGATCAAAATGCTTTCATGTCCACATTTAGGGTAGTCATAGTTAACGTGTAGCTATATTTTCACACGTTCCTTCTTTCCTACCTTCCATGTGCAATGGTAGGTATAATTCAGCAACAACAACAATAATAATATACAAAACAACAACAACAATACTATACAAAACAAGTGATGCACAGCACAATTTATTACCACTCACTGACTGATGCCCAGCTAGTTCCTGAGCCGCAGGAACATTGCTGTTCTCTTTTGGGCTGGTATTTCTGAAATGTGCTTAGTCCAATGTTATCAACTCCAATTATTTTTTTGTTAACATAAGACACTCAAGAACTCAAAGAAGTTGTATTTTAAAGATCAGTGAGTTATGAGGAGAACCTTGACATTGATAAGACTAACATAAAAAGTAAGATTACTAATAAGCAGAATGCAGCAATTGTTACAGAATCATAGAATCATTTAGGTTCGACAAGACCTTTAAGATCATTGAGTCCAACCATAAACCTAATGCTGCCAAGTCCATCACTAACCCATGTCCCTAAGCACCACATCTACACATCTTTTAAATACCTCCAGGGATGGTGACTCAACCGCTTCCCTGGGCAGCCTGTCCCAATGACTGACAACCCTTTCGGTGAAAAATTTTTTCCTAATATCCAATCTAAACCTCCCCTGGCACAACTTGAGGCTGTTTCCTGTTGTCCTATCACTTATCACTTGGGAGAAGAGACCAACACCCACCTGCAGACTTAGGGAGGATGCACTCAATCTCCTCATCCAGGTCATTGATAAAGACATTAAACAGAACTGGCCCCAGTACTGAACCCTGGGGAACACCACTTGTGACCAGCCAGCAGCTGAATGTAAAGCTATTCCCCATAACCCTTTGGTCCTGGCCATCCAGACAGTTTTTTACTGAGCAAAGCATCCAAGCCATAAGCAGCCAGTTTCTCCAGGAGAATGCTGTGGGAAATGGTGTTAAAGGCTTCCCTAAAGTCCAGGTAAACAACATCCACAGCTTTTACCTCATCTACTGAGCAGATCAAGTGTTTAAAACCCCATAACTTCTGGTGTTTTGCTGTATCAATAAAGTCAATGGGAATTTTTCTGCCGGTCTCTGTGGTAAAATGTCAGCTCTGGAAGCTACAGCACTTTTGGTAAGAAGGTAGCAAGGTAGTTTTGCTACCTTTCTGCTAAGGAAATTTGTACTTTGCAAACATTCTAACTCCTAGATGTGGTGGAAACTGGGATCATAGCTAATTAATCTTTCTACTAATGCGATGTAGAGAAGAACGTATATATATGCTGAAATCTGATCACAGATGATTAAATAACTTTGCATAGGTCACGCTCAGTCAATGAGATACTTCACTGGAAAAAAGCTGTAAACCAGAGGCATAACACAGACTCACCCACATACAAGCAGGAGTGGTGTCTGAAGCTATCTCCAGTGGTAAAGTATCAGTTGCAGTAGAGGGTTTCCTTGTTTGCTGACTTTCTAGAAAGCTGTAAGGATAATTGAGTCTAAAGGATTTTTACAACTATGTAAATGTTAGGCAGCATCATGAGTAGGTAACAGTGAAAAATCTGTGCTCCTCAAAGCCTCAATAACCTGCAGGTGGTAGTGTGATGAATGCCAGGAGCTTCTGCTTGTCACTGAACGTTTTGTGCAGGCTAGTCTAGGATCTTGATCAGGTTTGAGGAACCTGAAGATGCAGAAGTCCATGGGACCTGCTGAGATGCATCCACAGGTCCTGAAGGAACTGGTGGATGAAGTGGCTAAGCCATGGAGCAGATCCTTCTGGAAACTATGATAAGGCAAATGGAAAATAAGGTGGTAATTGGTGTAGGCCAGCATGGTTTCACTACAGGCATACTGTGCCTGACAAATTTGGTGGCCTTCTATGATGGCGTTACAGTGTTGGTGGGTAAGGGAAGAGCAACTGATGTCATCTACCTGGACTTGTGGAGAGCATTTGACACTGTCCCACATGCCATCCTTGTCTCTAACTTGGAGAGACATGGATTTGACGGATGGACCACTTGGTGGATAAGAAATTGGCTGGGTGGTCACATTCAAAGAGTCAATGGCTCAATGTCCCAGTGGAGACCAGTAGCAAGTGGCATTCCCTGGGGGGTAATATTGGGATTGGTGCTGTTTAACATCTTTGTCGACGACACGGACAGTGGGATCGAGTGCACCCTCAGCAAGTTTGCTGACAACACCAAGCTGTGTGCTGTGGCCGACACAGTGAAGGGAAGGGATGCCATCCAGAGGGCCCTTGACAGGCTTGAGAGGTGCGTCAATGCAAACTGCATGAAGATCAACAAGGC
>VWZZ01008013.1:0-56559 GCA_013399095.1 Psophia crepitans | reverse complement strand
TTTGGGGCAATCCCAAGCACAACTACAGGCTGGGTGGAGAATGGCTTGAGAGCAGCCCTGAGGAGAAGGACTTGGGGGTTGGTGGATGAAAAGCTCAACATGTGCTGGCAATGGATGGTTGCAGCCCAGAAAGCCAACCATGTCCTGGGCTGCATCAAAAGAAGTGTGACCAGCATTTTGAAGGAGATTATTCTGCCCCTCTCCTCTGCTCTCCTGAGACCCCACCTGGAGTACTGCATCCAGCTCCAGGGTCCCCAGTGCAAGAAAGACTTGAACCTGTTGGAACAGGTCCAGAAGAGGACCACAGAAATTATCAGAGGGCTGGAGCATCTCTCCTATGAAGCCAGGCTGAGAGAGTTGTCGTTGTTCAGCCTGGAGAAGAGGCGGCTCCGGGGAGACCTAATTGTGGCCTTCCAGTACCAGAAAGTGTCTACAAGAAAGCTGGAGAGGGACTGCTGCAAGTACATGTAGTGTTAGGACAAAGGGTAATGACTTTAAGCTGAAGGACAGATTTAGGTTGGACATTAGGAAGAAGTCCTTCCCTGAAAGGATGGTGAGGCACTGGAACAGGTTGCCCATAGAGGTTGTGGAGTCCCCTTCCCTGGCAGTGTTCAAGGCCAGGTTGGATGGGGCTTTGGACAACCTGGTCTAGTGTAGGGTGTCCCTGCCCATGGCAGGGGGCTTCTGTAAACTGGAAGGTGCATTAAGACAGCTTAAGACTAGCAATCATATTTATACATTTCAAGCCTCTGTGTATAATTCATGCTTGCGTGTTGCCTTTAGAAACAAACACAGTATTTTAAAGCAAAAACAGCCGTGTAAAAGGTTTAGCACTTCTCGAGAATTACTTTTTACCTCAGACTGCTAAGCAGCTTCCAAGGCAGAGTAAGGCAATGAAGTATTTAGTAGCATTTCTATCTCTGTGTTTCATTTGCAACCAACTACACGTCTGAAGGCTGTGAAAGAATGCAGAGCCCAATTTGTTCTTCCCACACCTGCCAGGATAAAACTGCTTGGGTATAATTAACATGTTTGTGGCGTAGTTGTCTGCACAATGGATAGTAACTCTGAACACATGGTAGTTAGGCTAATTAGGCTCATTAACTAATTACATCAAGAGACTACCGCTGTGTTTGTGGTAGTAATGGTTGAATTTAGACATTTGAAAATCTCACCTGGTCTGCATTTTTTGTTATTTTTTGGTTTTATACCACACCAGAGTAACGTGTGGTAAATTTTGTATTGAATATAAATATTCTACCCAAGTTAGCTAGCAGATTTACGTAAAGGATCATACATGCTTTAATATCCCAATGCAGACTGAAAGATATTTACACCTTAAAATTCAAGACAAATTTTAATACTTGAGAGTACAGGAAATACGAGGAGGAGGAGGGAGGGACGGAGGGAGGGAGGGAAGAAAAAATGTTATTTTCTCCGGTAGGGTAAGGTAATTGTCTTTAAAAACATTTTCCATTAGCTTGTTTTAAATGGAATAGAAATCCTAAGCATTTAAAAGTTTTATTATATGTCCCTTACGTCCCATTCTGTAAAATACAGAGATACCTTTTCATGAAATGTGGTATGCCTGGGATAAAACAGATCACAAAACAGATCATCACCTGGTGACACGATGTAAATGTTTTTAAGAAAGCAGATGAAAGAAGAGGAGAGGGGTTTTTCACTGACAGGGGCAGCATAGAGTATCTGTTAGGATTACTTGTGTTGTAAAATGGAAGCTGGTTCGCATATGTTACACCAACCGAAGATCATACCTCCTTTGTACTCTGCTTTCGTTGTTCTTTTCACATCCCCTCTCTCCTCCTGCCAGGTAGTTCTCGTCTGCAGGTAGTAACCTCCATATGCTTTACGGAAGCTGGAAAGTCCCTGTGCATGTGGCTGCCTTACATCAGCTGTGTGTTGCAAAAGAGTCAGCCCAGAGAAAATCGGTGTCAGTGAGATGGCTGTGGATGCACAGGCAGGCAGGGTCTGTGGGAGTGGGCCACAAGGACTGCCCTTCCTAGTCTGCCAAAGGCACATGGTGTCTCTAAATGGGATGAGACAGGTTTAGACTACTGCTGTGTAACTGTACTAGACATGAGTATGCAGCTGTCTTTCTGAAAAGGCACTTTGAGGGTGGCCCTTCATCTGCATTAAGCTGCTGAAAGAATCAGGTGGGTCTTAGTACCAAGTAGGGTATTCACATGCCTACATTTCTGCCCCTAGGCATTGAATATTGCTCCCTTTATGTATCTATGGTTTTATTTTGTAGTGTGCTGAGGTGATTGCCCTTTTTTCAGAGGGGACATGCCTGTGGTGTGAGTTTGGAAGGACGCAATGTCAGCGCTGATGAAGTCTTCCCTTTATTTTTTATGGAGGCTTCAGTATTTTCAGTCTTAGTTTATATCTGAAAGTATTCTACCCATACGTGCACGTCCACATTGGAATCTATCTTGTCTGCTTCGTTTTCTGTATGGGCTAATACAGTGTGAAAATACTGCCATTATGGATAGTGGACTTGCAGGGCAGGGAGAAAGATGGCAGTGGATTAACTCTCAGAACGCAATTCAGAACAGAATCTGTTGTCACTTTTTATGTTTTTGTATTGAGCAAGACATGTAAGTAGGTCCACTTTTGCATCTTCCTAAACTGTTTTTAAAATTCACAGGCTGTAAATGGGCCTGCAGTGAGTTCATGAAGGCTTCATAATATTTTTAGGAAAAAAATAGATGGAATCTAATGGTTTTATAAAACTGAACTGACTCATTGCAATAGTTTATTCTCATATGATGTTAAAATTACGGGTGAAATAACCTGGCAAAAATCAGCAACTGAATTTGCACTTCAAGAGGAACATGTCTTGTCTTTTCTGTGAAACTTTCGGTAAATTGATCCACAGTGGCTCAGAGCTTCAGCTGCTGTAAAAGACTGAAAGACTGTAAATATCTTGAGATATTCAAAGGTGTAAATATTTACAGCTTTTGAGTTGGCCACAGGTCCTTTTACCAAGCCCAACATTCTTTTTTATTATATTTTCATCTAGATTCCATCATTCAAACAAATTCTGAGATAACATTAGCAAAAAAACGCCTATTTCATTGTTATATCTCAAAAATCTTCACATCCCTCCTGATAATAAGACATTGCTCTGTAAATCAGGCAAAATCATGAAAGGTTGCCTTTTGTCACAGGAGCCTTCTTAGAGCACCAGTATCTCGAATGCCAGCTAGAAGCACAGACACAAATTGTCAGTGCATGTAAAACCAAGTTTTTTACGTTGATCCATGTTGTATTATGATCAGTCCTGACAGTGGTCATGAGCCAGTTAGTGAGATCATTACCGTAGTATAATTCATTTCCAGGGGGATTTTGTAGTAATTTTTCTCACTTCTTTGATATCTCTTAGAATTTCCAAGTAAATATCAGAGGGCAGTGGGCTCAGCTCTGCTTTTGCTTAATGTAGGTATGTTTGCCTAACTGCCTGGACTTCAGGGGTGCTGCTGGTGAATTGCAGTAGTTTGAGCTAGAGTCTTCATGTCTTGTTTGTTTATGCAGGTTTGGTTTCCTTGCATTTTTCAAATGTCCTTTGTCACTGGTAACAGATATACACAGTCGTGAAAGGAGGACATTAACATCTCCAAGTGTAAATATTAATCCACTAGGCCTGTGGCTGTGCATTCGTTTTGGTAGGGAGGGGCCGCTCCTCACCCCCACCAGGACTCTGAGCGAATCCCCTTGCTGACCTTGCTGCAGCTGCAGAAGCAAAGCTGCCTCTGCGCCTGGACAACGCGCTGTGCTGCATGCCCATACACAGTGCGGCGTCGGGCTAGGCAGTGCCATCCGGCTTTTTTTTCTTGTATCTGGAGATGTATCATCCAGTCCCCTTTCTCTTCTGCTTTTTCATTTGCGTACATCTCAGGAGCACAAACTGGCGCGCCACATTTCAATCAATCAAGGGCTTCACCCCAGAAATACCCAGAGCTTGTCTGAGCATCACTGTTGTACCATACCGCTCTCCGGCCCCGGGTGACAGGCCGGTGCTTTGGCACGTGCTGCTCCTACACACTGAGCCTGAGACAAAGGACAGGAATTTAAGGAAAGGGCGTTCAGCTTAATTTATGTAGTGCTCATCTAAAAAAGGTAAAGCAGGTCTCAGCAATTTCTAAATGTGCTGTTATCAAAGTGATGGATGGGTTTGTGTTGCTCTGCATGTAGTTAATAAATTATCAACACTGCCAACAGCATAAGAAAATATACAAGCAGTTTGGACTGGCACTTTGTTGTGCTGTACAGACTGCAACCTTTTAGACATTGTGGCGATAGGAACACCAGAAATAAAATGGGCATTAGTACCATCACCAGCTTATAGGCATGCTTTCCCTCACAAACTCCCTTAAATGTCTTGTCTTTGGCAGATAACAATTAATTTACTCACTGATTCCAGCAAATGCACTTTCAAATGTAGAAGGGAAGAGTTCACAGTAGCATGGCTTGTACAGCTGTTAAATGGATAAATCATGTTTAAGCCGTGTTTTGTTCTCTTGGCCTCTAGCAGCTTCTGAATGTTCCTGGCATTCTCACATTTCCAGATGTTAAGGACTTAGGTTTGACTTTCACCCAGCAGAAGGCATGTAGACTGGTGTACATTATGTAGAATTGTAAAATATGCCTTAAATGCGATTTAATTGCTGTAAAATTCTCATGCTGTTATTTTGCCCCCCCTTTTTTTTGCCTATGTCCTATTTATTTCTGCTAAACTTTAATTCATTCCTGTACTGAAAGATATTAAAACACGCCCAAAGCTTTAATACTCTGTAAAAAGGAGTAGTTGATTTGCCTAACAAAGTCCTGTGTACTAGAACCTGCTTAACCAGCACCTCGTTGCATCACTGCTTACATAATGTGCATCAGATATTTGGACTCCATGTTTTGTGGAGATCTCAGCAAGGTGTAGATTGTGCCGTAGCACTCATCACCTGCTATGCCTGCATGTGAAATACTCTAGTGTTTTCCACATTGGATATTTAGTGCATGAAAGACAGCTGGATCAGTAGCCAAGATTAAATGTTATTCTTCATGAGGAGTGAACGTGAATTCTGCCTCCCAGCTGGCAGCTTAAGCCATTGCTGCAGGAGACACAGTTTTGTGCTGAAACGGAATAGGTGAGCTCAGACAGTCCGGTGGTGTGGTTTACGGAACGATGGGATGGTTTAAGCCACCTGTCACCTGTACCCAGACTCGATTTGCTATGCAGTGAGGTACGCATGTGCCTAATCAAGCAGTGGGAAGGACAAGATGATTGTTTATGCTGAACTTAGAAGCTAAGTGGGTGGAGCAACCATGTATTAGTGTATGTGGTTGAGATAAGCTGGATCATGATCCCTAAGCATGCTGTAAGCAAGGCTCCAGATTCGGATGCTAGCTGGATGCATACATGCTCTGTGGTCTCTTTCCCTCTTTTTCGCTCCGTGTACTGTCGTGCATCTCTATATGTGGTTTTAAGATCCACAGCTCACCTGCCTGAGAGTGCAGCAACAAAATGTAAAGCTGCAATTCCGTCTACCCAGAGGAAGCATGTTCCTTTTAAAGCTTCATAAAAATTGCTTTGGTGGCATAAGAGAAGTATGAAAGTTTGAATGAATGTATAATTTCATGGTTTACAGTCTCCTTCTAAAATATCAAAATATACTGATAGCATTGCAGATGAGAAAGCTGATGCTGTGTACCTTTAGGCAAAAAATCTAAGAACCCCCAAAACCGTTAGTGTTCTTGTATTAGTTTTGCCCCTTCCTCAGAGTTTCCTTATGACTACGCAGCTGAGTAAGCCACTTACATGGAAGGAACACTCGGGCAGCTATCGAACTTTTTGGCACTCTGAGAAATAGAGCACAGATGTCCTCTTTGTGGCAGTGCAGTGTAGGACAGGGCTCCCAGTACTGCTGTGTGGAGAACTCATGAGGATTGTGGGTCTGAATTCAGATCGCTTTGCACAGGAGTAAAAAATCTGTCAGCATTTTATTGCCCACAGGTCCATCAAATGGACTGGGCCATGGTACTGTGGTCATCCGACGCAGAAATACCATGTAGGGGTAGGTAACATATGGAAATAGACTCTCTGTTACTTTCCTGTACTGCAAAAAAGCAGAGATTGGCACATGTTCTAGCTAATAGAGCCACATTTTTAATGCCAGTTTATTCTATGTTTCTCATACTGGTGGCCTGCTGGGGACAGAGAGTGTTAAAAAAGCACACAGTGTTCTGACTGTCCTTAGCTCTCTGGCAGCTTTTGACCTTTTGCCAGCTTCTCTTTGCAGTTTAGAGTGGCCTCAGGAGCTGGCAAAGGTGCTAGGGTTGTGACCAGCTTTCTGGTTGAACTAAACTTTGCAGCGTGTGTTTGGCAAACATGCAATATTCCAGTAATATGTTTAAATGTGTGAAACAGATTCTCTTGATTATTGTGGATGCACTGCAGTGCCTTATCTGTCATCCTGGTGAGTGCCTCTATGCAGGGACTTCCCATACACAGATACAATGCAGGGCACTACTACACCTGCACTTCATCAGCAGTTCTTCCTCTGTTCTCATCCTGCTTTATTTCACTTACCAGTGGACAGCCTCCAATGTAATGCAGTGGCATTGCAGCAGCGGCTCTGCAGTAACTCCCTGTCAGTGGAGAAGCTTGTGGCATACTTTCATATTGTGCGCTAGCGCTGAATGTGAATGACTCCCCCAGTGATGCTGGAGTTGCAGGAATTCTGCAGTGTCGTCCTAGCAGTCAGAAAGCAAAATGCTAGATCAGATTGGTCAAAGAAAGGATTGATCCGGACACCCTCCTCACTCCCCTTTTACAGCTTTAGCTGAAAATGGGGAAGACGACCAAAAAAAAAAAATAAAGGTAAAGTATGGATTTATTCTAAATGAGGAGAGTAGGAACACGGGATGGGTTCATAGTTTGTGTTTTTTACACTGCAACAATGCTGGAGGTTGCAATCCTGAACTCTTTTTATCTTTCCTGGGGAGAAATAGTTCCACTAAGCCATTTTGCTTTTGCTCCAGACTATCACTGGCATCACTGGAGATCCAATCCCATGAAGAATTTCCTTCATGACTTGACAAACTTTAGCAATGGCTTGTCTTTACCATTGACAGTGCCTGTATCTTATGTATAATCACATCTACAGCAAATTTCCCTGGCTTTCTGACCTGCCTTCAAACTGTTAGTGGAGCTCTTAACAGGGCTATGGGCCCTACTACTCACAATGGTTCGGATGAGCAAGGGAACTTAGAAGATGCTATGTGAGAGGTAAAGGCAAGACTTTTAGAGTCCAGTCATAGCATTCACTTTTCTTATTGAGTTTCCAGAATTCACTTCACTTCCTGATCTTTGAAGAGTGCGCTTTATTATTGACATTCTGCATTCAACAGCAGGATCAAGGGAACTTTTGAGGGAGGATAAACCCACCCAGCCTGTGGCTGTCATGGTGTTGTGGTGGAACAGAGCAGCAAACAAAGACAGCAAACAAAGTGATTTCAGTGCTATCAGGTGGGAGGGGAGTGGAGGGGGTATCCTGATTAAATATATCTACTGAATGACACAAGGGAAAAGGAAAATATAATCTCAGGCTTGCCTGGCAGATGCTTACCTTAACTACATCACGAACATTTCTGTCAGATATGCTCCTGACAGCAAGCAGTAGCAGGTGCAAATTAATGCTCACCATTTTCCCATGTGGCAGGCAAGTGTATTTCTTCATTTTGCCAAGGAGAAAGCAAAGCTTCAGTAGCATAATCAAAGTCTCAGTGCAAACAGGAAATAAGCAGTGAAGCTCCCTGGAGATTGCTGGACCTCTGGGTTTTTTTTTCCTTTTTACCCTTCACACTGTCTTCATGGCCCCTTACAGCTTCTTGTGGTAGCACTGTGCTCCTCAGGTCTGCAAGGGAGGAATCTTCTGCTGGTGAGGTCCAGCTGGCATTGTGGACTGCCCTTGTAGCCATTCCAGCTGAAGAAGAGAAATTTGCTAATGAAATGTAAATGGGCATCACTGTATCTTAAATGTGTGTTAATTTGAGTTCCTATTTTTGTTTTACTACTGAAGTGGCTTGTTCTACATTCTCATGTCCTGTCCTATTGACAGTCCCTTTTTTGAACAAGGTGTTTGCAAATTAAAAGAAAAATAGAATGAAATTCAAGGAATCTTAAGTGCAAGGAAGAGGGTGATAAACTTTCCTATCTTGTGAAATCTTTTGTGCTTAATGAAAGTGTGGGTTTCGCTGCAAATAAGAGCAATATAAGTATAAGGCTAATCAGACACTTATGGCTTCTGGTGAGATATACCACATATGTTGACTTTTCTGAAGCTTTCCAAGACTAATGATATTGGATCATTTGGCTTGTAAATCAGGGCTCCCATCATCTAGATGACTGTTCCAGGAAAGCTTGAGCAAGATCACTGTACCTCAGTTGAAATCACATGTTAATTTCCTTTGCAGTACAGAATAAAGTGCTGTGAACCAACACTGATATTTTCTACAGCCTCTTAATTTTTCTGAAGATAAGCTATCTTCAAACTAATCCAGGAAAGGTCCTTCTTTTCTTTCCTTTCCCAATGTCAATTGGAAAAGGAGGAGAAGTCTAAAATACACCTAATTTACATATGCTTTTGAGGCGTGTTTTTTCTCTTAATCCCTATTCTAATTTATCTGAAATTACCAGAAAATCTCCTTTGTTGCTTATTCTGTCTGCTTGCTTACTTGCTTACTCTCACTTGCTGAGAGTGTGATTTGCCACACGGATGTATGTTTCATGATCTGCAAGGAACCAGGGCCATAATCATAAATTTGAATTGCAGATGTCACGTTTTCTGTGGTAACAAATTCTGAGCGCCAAACTGTGCAGGATCAATCAGACAGAAAAATTAGCCTGCAAGTGGCAGTTTTGTCTTACTGTAGCATGTGAATTGACAGAATAATTTAAAAAATCATTATTAGAGATGGTGCTTTTTTGTAAGTGGTCTTTTTCGAGCGCTTTCTTGTTCTGAAAAACCGGCAGCGTTGGCAAACCTTCACCGTGTGTACACAGACAGACTTCTTCCCATTAAAATGACAGACTTCTTGTTAAAACGTGTATTTCTCACTACTTTCTTCTGCAAGTCAGCTATGTCTTCCTAGTGTTTGCAAAGCTAACAAAGCATCACAGCATTTTAGAGCCTGTTTGAAGATGTTGAACAAACCTGAAGATACTTCTGTCACTGTGCTTCCAGAACATGAACACTTAGAGTGACAGGCAAAAGTCAAAAAGGCAAAAACTGCATGGAAGACCTATAGAAACCTGTGAAACAGATACTGAGCAATCAGGAATGAGAAATAAACAGGATGACTTGGATTTAACAAGCATCAACCACAGAGGGCATTGTTTTTCTCCATCATGAATTTGTAAGCTCCATTCATTACTGTGTCCTGTAGCTTTCACATTAATAAAATTTTTGTTCCTACCATCCCATCCACTGTGTAGCAATTTGATAGGACTTTATATCAACAGCCTTCCTTTTAGGAATAGGTAAATTATGCCATGGAAACTGAACTATGTGGTAGATAAAAAACATTGTGAAAGGACAATCTCCAAAATATCCGAATAGGAAAACCAGTCTCAGATGGTGGTAATGATGAAAGGTATAAAGCAGATCAGAGCTTGCTCTTGTGTTGAGTAAAAAGGTTGCTGTGCTCTGTATTTGAAGCTATGAATGCATGCTGTAAAGAGACTGTTACTTTTTCAGTCTTACTGTGGTATGACTGCTTTGCAAACAGGTCATTCAATTTGCGTCACAGGCAAAGGCAGTGCGTTGCGGTGGTATCTGTTCAAAGCTGGTTTTCTACTCCCGTATAGAAGCAAGGCTGTTTTCCATACATGCTTCCAAACTAGTATTTCATGAAATTAATAGCGTTGCAGGCTCAGGTAACTATTATTGTAGTTTAACGGTGATACTGCTGCCATTTCAAGTTTGGGTAGTGACATACTATACTGTGCAAGGCTTTCTGGTAGCAGTTGCTTGAGCTGTTCAGAAGGCACTCTAGTGCGATGCAGTATCATACTACGGAAGAGCATAATTCTCATGGAACAGCTATCTAATGCACATTTGATTTACATTAATATCTTGTGAGTAGTGAGAGATGACTGCATCATATTCATACTTAGAGGACTGCTGTATGGGATATGGTACAAGTGATCATCAGTGTATTCTGTGAGAGGCAACTGGAATTTTCAGCATATTCATGCACAAGCATTTTTTTTGTCTTCATCATGACACAGTAATACAAACCCAAACAGATTAACTGCACAACTGTATGAAATATGGAACATAGCTCCATAACTAGCACCTGCTAAGTTTTGTGGTTTCACCTGAAATCCATCTACCAAACCATGCTCCTATCACCATGGCTTATATTCCAAATCCTGTCAGCATTTAAGAAAAACCTGCCTTTTTAATATTATCAGCCAGGAAAAAAACAAGTTTATTTTTTCCCCTAAGTGCAGGATCCATGCCACTTTTGTTGTCCCTGCTAAAACCATTCTGACCAGCAGATTTTAAGTTAATAGAATGCCTGAGTGGAAACGGAACTTTTATAAAATTGGAATTTGCTCTAACACATATAGCCCTTGTTTTCAGTCATACAAAACACAGACATCCCAACTGTAAAACGTGACATTGTTAGGTGTAGCAATTTTAGCAATAATTTTATTGTAAAGGCTTTTTGGAAGCAAGATGGAATAGGTAATCAACATCAGAAAGAGAAGGCACAATCACAAAATAACCTTGTAACGGCTGTGGTATCACATTAGGCCTTCCATATGACTGGGCCAGGAGATGTAGTGCTGCTGTTTCTAAAGACACTCTAAGGGCCTAATTTTCAGTCTGTTATAAAGCAAGAACCAAAAGTGTTGAAACCTCCCCTCAAATGACATGGCAAAGGAGACTTGTTTTCTGGCTAGCTGTAGCTGTTAGCTGGCGATGTTTCTGACTGCTTCTGAATCTTTAGCACGAGAGCAGATCCTCAGCAGACGTAAACTGGCATAGCTGCATGACCTGTGATAATCCAGTCTGACAAGCTTAGAGAGTGGTGGAACAGTAGCCTTAATGAAATGCTTTCACAGTTGATTTAGAGGATGGATATGAACCGGCTGAAGAATATCTCTAATTTTAGTCAATGCAGTGATCTGGGCTCTTCTGCAAATGCTTAGACTGCCTTTCTCAGGCCCGCTGCTCCCAACTGACCACTTCAGATTATGGCCTTGCAAAGGGGGCTTAATACCCTCTTCTGAGTAGATTTCCACCTGCTGCCCTAAGGGGCAGGAACTCATCAGCTATGAAAATATCTCAAAATGATGTCAAAGTAAAGCTACAGCTAAAAACGGCTGGAACATCAATTACCTTTGGTTACTTTGTGTCATTAGAGTTGAAAGGCAGTTATTCAGAATTGGGTTTTGAATTTTTAAGTACTAGCACATTTGCATACTGTTGTTTACAGGGACCTGAAATCTTTCTGGCAGAAGAATCTGCTCCTGTGCATATTTTGCCATATCATTGGTAGTAGGAGATCCATTTGCAGGAGATTAATTCATGGATCGGTGAAGAATGCTTCTGGTCTTTTATGCTTCCTTTGTCACTATTTTTCACAGAAACTGCAAATGATTACCACCTTTTAGGACATTGAAGCTATCCCTGCAGAACTGTTTGTAACAGCACTGAGTTTGAAATCTATGATTTTTTGATGGCACTTCACCAATCTGCGTAAGGCACAGGTTCAGTAATACAGACCACACAAACTCATCTGCATTCAGATTAATGACAAGAGAGTGTCGCATGGATTTGCTCCTTGCTTCTGTATAGGAAAGAAGGGATAACTAAAGTTCTTTGGTTTTTTTCCCGATGTTTCATAGCATTGATGTCTCATTAACGCACCATTTTGGGTGCTAATTTGCAAGGAGCTAACAGAAAACAAACAGAGCTGGTAGCCATTTCCTATTGCACAGATAATTACAGCCTGCATTAGCAAGTACTTGGCCACACTGCACTCGCAGCTTTGTTGGAGTGAACTGGAGTGAATTTGAAATTAATCAAATGTCTGGATTTTATTAATGACATGTGAGTAATCGACTATGGGTCTTCCTCCTCTTTATACTAAAAGAAAGCTACAGAAGTGTCAACACAGAAGTTGAAACCAAGAGGAAAAAGTGCAGTTTTTCTTTTGTTTCTCCTTGTTTACTGCAGGAGTCACTTCACTGAAATCAGTTGTTACACTTACTTAAAACAGTCTAAAAATGATTCAGAGGCACCTAGGAAAGTCTGTAAAATTAAATGATGTTCAGTATACAAAGAACTAAAATGAATAGAAAACAGAGTCTCGTAGGTTTGATTAATTTCTTATGACAAATATCAGCCCAGTGAAAGATTAGTGCATTCACTGGATTGTGTTCACCTGTCGTAGTTGTGGAATTACACCACTAAAACACTTTATGACTGACAATGCGGTTGCTAAAATCCATTTTGAATGATGCTGCATAGCAGTTACCATTCAAATCCATTACTGCCACTTTTAGTGAGAGTAAAGGGAAATTCAGTTCAGTGCGTTCCACTGCATCAGGGAAATGGAACAGTAGCACAAAGTAGTTTTCCAATTTGTTTTCAAACTGAGTGTTTTATAAAATACAGAGTACTTGCTAAACACATGACACCAAAGTTCCCTTTCATTCTTTCTAATAGCTCTATCAGCTGGGTATTTTATATGTAACTCACATGAACCTCGAGCTCTTACATGGTGTGAATATAGGCGTTTTTGTGTCTATCTATCACTTTATTTATAAACTTGATTTTTAATAGTGAAGGTCTGGTGGTGCCTTGAGTCAGTATGTTTCTGAGAGTTCTCAAGTGTGGGTGCCTGTTCCCTTCTGGGTGGCTAAAATCAGGCCTGGATAGCAGCTTCTTGCTCTGTGCTTAGTCATAATTATTACCCTTGGTATTGCATTGATACACACTGGACAAAGCATCTGGGGCCATTTTTCAGTTCTGATGAGAAATTTTTTAGTGCCTTGATTCTTTCCCCAGTTCATTCTATCAAGTTACCTCCCTTTTCATCAGCACACACGACCATGGATATTTCTGTCTACTGAATATAGATTTGTCATTGTTGCAAGATACAGACATTAATTCAACAAAGAACGAGAGGTGTGATCTTGCAAAGACATGATAGTATGTACTTCTTACACCAGCAGAAGGCTGGGTCTCTGAGACTGAAGCAGTAATATATTATTTTGTGATTGTTTAACTTAAAGTGTCTTTGAAATAAGTTTTTCAGAAGGAGTAATATCTCTGAATGTTTTACCAACTTAGAGAAAAAATTGCATTTCCCTAGGAAAACACAGTGACTAGATTTTTCAGTTATTGCTGAATCTGTTTGTTGTTCTTTTTTTAACTGCAGAAAGTGAGTGAAAAAGTAGGAGGTGCAGAAGGAACCAAGCTAGATGATGACTTCAAAGAAATGGAAAGGGTAAGTCTAAATACAGATGCATATATTCATTATTACCATTCATTTTTACTTTCTAGGACAGGCATTTCAAAGCTTTTGCCCCTGAATCACTAGCATAATTTTGAAAGACTTAACTTTTATTCAGCAGGACTGAACATTCTGTTTCCTATTTCTTTTTGTTTTCTAACCAATAATATATGTCAGTCTGTATAATGCCAGTATTTCAGAAATTGAGGCTGATATCAGCTACAAGTAAGTTTCAGTTAAACCATTGTAGAGGATCTCTGAAAAGAATCATAGAATCATAGAATACCAGGTTGGAAGGGACCTCAAGGATCATCTGGTGCCACCTTTCGTGGCAAAAGAACAGTGTACACAAGATGGCCCCGAACACTGTCCAGTCAAAGCTTAAAAGTGTCCAGTGCTGGGGAATCCACCACTTTGCTGGGGAGATTATTCCAATGGCTGATTGTTCTCACTGTGAAGAATTTTCCTCTTGTGCCCATTTGGAATCTCCCCAGGAGTAACTTGTACTCACTACCCCTCATCTTTTCCATGTGATTCCTTATAAAAAGGAAATCTCCATCTTCTCTGTAGCCACCCTTTAACTCCTGGAACGTGGTGGTAAGGTCTCCCTTAAGCCTTCTTTTCTCAAGTTTGAACAAATCCAGTTCTCTCAGTCTTTCCTCATACAGCAGGCCTCCCAGTCCCTTGATCATCTTTGTGGGCAATCTCAGGACCTTCTCCAGCCCGCCCACATCTTTTTTGCAAAACAAGGACCAAAACTGAACACCTGTTCCAGGTGTGGCCTGACAAGCAGCCTCTCAGCCAGTTGTCTTAACACCCTTGGGTGGATATTGTCAGGGCCCATCACTTTGCAGAGGTCAAGCTCCTGTAATAGTTCATATGCCAACTCTTTCTTCAGTGATAGTGCATCTGTGTTTGCATCAACCTGGGTTTTTCTTTTTTTTCACTGCTGTGGGCCCAACAGTGCTGGTAAAAACAGAAGTGAAGGAAATGTTGAGAACCTCTGCCTTTTCAGCATTGTTGGTGACTAATTCATCTCTCCTGTTTAACAGTGGGCCAGTATTTTCCTTCTGTTTCTGCTTGTTTTTTACATGCCTGAAGAACCCTTTCTTGTAGTTTTTGACATCACTGGCCAATTTCAATTCAGGCTGAGCTTTTGCTTTTCTAACTGCATCTCTTCACACCCTGTCAGTGCCCTTGTAGTTCTCAATGGGTGTTTGCTTTTCTGTCTCTGGTACTCCTCTCTTTTGGTTTTGAGCAGACTGAGAAGCTCACAGTTAAGCCAAGGGGGTCTCTTGCTCTGCCTGCTTCCCTTACCATTAAAGGGGATGAATTGGTCTTGTGCTTCCAAGAGAGCGTTCTTGAAAAACTCCCACCACTCACTCATCTGCCATGGATAGATGGGGCTAACCCAACACCATGACAGGCTGCTTGGTGAGGCTGGGAGTGGTAGCAATGAGTGTTTCTATGGAGGAAAAAGAAAAAGAGAAAAGCCACAGCTATGTGTGGTGATGATAACAATTCAGTTGGAAGGATCAGCAGAGGCAGGTTTTTTTCTGACTTCGACTTTGAAAGGTGCTATAAAATCTTGTTACACAAGCTACTGCTAGGTGATTTGTAAGGTACAAAAAGGGAGGAGGGACAAGAGGAAATGACCGCAAGTTGCGCCAGAGGAGGTTCAGATTGGAGATTAGGAGAAATTTCTTCTCGGAAGGGGTGGTCGGGCATTTGAACACGTTGCCCAGGGAGGTGGTAGAGTCACCGTCCCTGGGGGCGTTTAAGGAAAGGTTGGGTTTGGTACTTAGGCACATGGTTTAGTAGGTAATAGGTGGTAGGGAGAAGGTTGGACTAGATGATCCTGGAGGTCTCTTCTAACCTTAATGATTCTATGATTCTATGATTCTATGTATGTATCAGATATGCAACGCTGATCAAGAGAAACAGAAGCTAATTATCTGCACATTTGTGTAGTGAGATGGGGAGAAAACCTTGGATGGAAAATAAAGGAGGAGGCTTCCTTTGTACTTCTTACAGTAAAAGTACTACAGAGTTGGTTTCTCTCCTTGCACCCAGCTTCCCTTTGAAAGTGCCACAATACAGGCACTGCTGTCAAAACTGGAAGATGTTAATGAAGATTCTGAAAACTGATGTGGAAAGTAGGACATTGCAACAGCCAGGGATGAATCCCATGTAATGCTCATGGGTGGCATGGGTTTGCAGCCCAGGAGATAAGAGCACTGAGAGCTGAGAAGAGTAAACTTAGCGATTGCTTCCACGTTCCCTGTCGGGCCCCATGTCTCTTGCCAGCTTTTCTGCTGGCAATGGACATGCTCCTTCTGCCTGTCCCTGGTCTTCTGTTCCCTCGCCCCCACTCTCCTCTGCAGCCTTCTAGCCATTTCTGGGCTCCCTACCAGGCAGTTCAGCTACTTATTCACCCAGGGCTGGCAGACCTCTTCTGCTTCTTTGTGTAAAGCACAGAGCAAGACCTGGCAGATGGCAGTGGCAACAGGAAACAGGAAAGAGGTCAGTCACAGCAGGCTGCAACCAACCTATCTCAGGTGTTCTTTTTTAAAATAGGAACTTGCCATTATGGTGAAGGAGTTCACTCTGTGGGACACAAGCTACCCTGCAGAGAAATGCAGTATGTCTTCATAAATGTAGAGTACAGGACAGGTTACGGGGTTCCCCAAATCTGCCAAAGCAGCATTTTTTTTCTTTGAGGCCAGATTCTGAGAGGGAGAGCAGTTGCATACTTTGCTATACGCAGCTTAGGAAGCTGATGCAGACTACTTCTTAAGAAAGTAAGAATCCCTATTACAATAGAAGAAAGTATTGCTTTTCAGTTCTAAGTATTTTAAATTCCTAAATATAAAATGATTCTACACAGAGTTAGCCAGGGGAAATAAATGGTCAGTGCATCCACGCTGACAGGTTTCTTGAAACTGGAAGCTGAGTGATACCTAGTCTTCCATAAACCAATTTTACGAGACTTGCTCCGAAAGAGGTAGACAGCCCATTTTATCATTGGTAGTTGGTTTTGACTGACATCTGCTTTCCCCTCATTTTGCCAGTCATTAAGGGATCAAAGATGGCTAATTCTTCAAACAGTTTTCGCTGACCGTTCTGTCAAGAAGTTTTCTTTATTGTGGATGATTGTGGATGTTTCCCAGCATGATGTAAAGTATTAGCGGGGTACAGTGAGTCATATCAAATGCCTCAGACATCCCAAGGTACTCTGTACTAACAGCCTCACTTGAAAATGCATCTGCTGTAAACTGAAATGGTGGACTCGTGCTTTGGTAGTTTCCCAGGTATTGTCGCCATTCTGGTACCAGGGCTGTTCTCAGGGAAACAAAAATAAAATTATAAGAGAGTTAAAAGAATTTATAAGAACAAAAAGAAAAGAGAAAATATCTTCCTTTTGTCTAACACCTTTTTTTCATGTTTCTTTTTGTTCAACTCTCTGTCCTTTAGAAGGTGGATGTTACCAGCAGAGCAGTTATGGAAATAATGGCAAAGACAATAGAGTATCTTCAGCCCAATCCAGGTAACGTAATTTCACAGTCTCACAGTACTTGCAGTACTTTTTGAAAATACTCTTTCTCACCAATATATAGTCTGACAGGTCTCATGCTCTCTGATGCAGTTAACATTAACAGAAAATTGGTGGAGTTACCATGAAGTAAAAGAGATGAGTACAGGCTTCTCTGTTAGGCTGTCAGAGGGAATGGAGACTGGCTTTGGGAGGCTTGCTTTCCTTTTATGTGTCCTTGCCATATCTTGCAGCATATGCCTAGAAACCAGGTGTATTTACTTGCAGGCATCTGAATGTCAGCACTGTGAGCATGGGGATCTCCTGGGAGCTGGAGGTGGCTGTGGGCTCCCCAGGGGCAGCAGGGCAGTGTCTGGCAGCCAGGGCCCATCCCACTGCTCTAGCCAGGACCAGGGCAGCGGGGCAGCACTGGGGCAGCAGCAGCCCTGGGCATCAGGCACCTACCTGGGCATGGGGATGGGACGGGGGAGGGCAGGCAATCAGCCTTGGGGGGCATCAGGATCAGGCACGGTAAGGGTGTCTGCATGAGACATCTCTTTCTTCTACAGTCCCAGTCATTCACTCTGTGTGAGGAAAAGGACCAGGCAGCCCTTGCAGACCACAGGGAGAAAGACAAAATTCTGAAGCAATGTCCTTCGGGATGCAGGAAGAGGTGTAACAACACCCTTTACCTGGTCCTTTAGTGATTTCCCATCCCCATTAGCATTACTACAAAAGGGACGGTGCAAAAGAGCTGTTGATGCTGAACTGGAGAAAAGGGCAGATAAACAGACATAATCAGAGATGACTAAATTGAACCTTCAAAATAGAAATACATTATTTGTTTCCATGGGGAGATAGATGAAAGAAAGGTTTTGTGATTAGGCTGATGGAGAGCTGCATGCTCCTCTCCTGCCAGAGGGCCCTTACAAAGAGGGGTGATCTGGAGCTGTCATAATCGAGTAAAGCATTGAATTCAGGAACTTGAAGACTTCCATACTCATCTGGAAACATAAGACTTTTGATACTAGGTTAAGTCATCACTGATGACGCTTCACTGATGGCGTCAACAAAGTTATGATTGTGCAAAATTAGCATGAAGGTAGAGTGAAGCCCTCTACCTACCTTAAATGTCTTAGAGTTTTATGGAAGTACAGACCAAATTCACTCATTCCCTGTGAGGAATTTGTTTCCTAATAGCTGGAAGCAAATTTAAACCAGTGTGAAATATTTTAACTTCAGTGTGGCGAAGGACTGTTGCTGGTGTAGCTTAATTGGTGATATTTATATGTCAGACCACAGAGGAAAGGATGATAATTTGATGATGCTGCCAGTGGATTGAAAAGAGGAATAATATTTACAAGTTCAAGAACCACTAGAGAAAAAATAGTGATGACTAGAATGGTTTCTATGTCAACAGATGATCTACTGTTTATGACTTGAGTCCACAGCTTCATTGCTCATCATCAACAAGCACTCTGCAGGAAAAGCAATAGTTCTGACAAACATTATGAGGCTAGTGATAAAATTGTTAACTACCGTCAAGCCGCTGTTGTGCAACATAGTATAGACTGAGTAATAAGCTTTGGCTGTTCAGTGCTTCTCTGCCTGCCTTATGAGTGATTATGATTGCTGTGAATCATGAAAGAGGCTCACAGCAATGGCAGAGAGCAAAAATTCTGGAAGTAGCTAAGGGTGCGATTTCAGCCTCCTCAGGCTGATGTAAGTTTGCAGTGCTGCAGGAAAGGGCAATTTCCATACTCTAGCTACACATCCCTTCATCTGCTTGTGACATGTGCAAGTAGGATCAGAAAATTAAAATTGTAATAGGCAGGAGGGAGATTTAGTTCCTTGCATATCAAATGAGATCATATTATTCACTCCACAGCTGGACAATGGTAGCAGATGGAGGAAGAGGAAAGGACTGACTTTTTTCAGCTCTCACCTGATCTTTGTTTTATGCCAATTGCAAAAAGACTTCCTATAGTGAGAATTGCATGGAAAATTACTTCTTTTAAAGTAAAAAAAAAAATCTTCTTTAAAATTCTCCCTACATTACTGTTTACCTGGGACACCAAAAATGCTGATTTCCAGTATTTCCTGTTCGCTTTCTCATTCACCTAAAAAGTAGCAACATTACATTGGGAAGGGGAGGGAAACAATGAAAAAAAAGTATTTAATAGAAATATTTAGTTAGAAGATTTTGTTTAAAAGTTTACCTGGGTTTGGTAGGGAGAAGAGGATTTGGGATGTAGCAGAGATTCCTTGATAAGTAAGATGTGCCCTGAAAACATCAATGTGCTTGGATAGCACAGTGCTGCAGTGCTAGAGATCAATTGGCTTCATGGTGTTTTGAAGGATCAATAAATGAACTATTCAGCGTTGTCTAACTTCACTAAACAGGTAATTAACTAAAGCTGGCAGGAAAAAGGAAAAGTAAAAGGGCATGGGAAAGGAAGAAGAGAAGGGCAGGGCAGGGCAGGGAAGGGAAAAAAATATTAAAGACAAAAGTGATTTTATTGGAAGACACGTTGGGCTGAGGTTTGTGCAAGTGAAAAAGATAGCTTTGTAGACTTCTCAATTATGAAAAAAGACCCGAGGGACAGATGAAAATAACTGAAATTGAATGTGATGAATAATAGAATAGCTTGGGTTGGAAGGGACCTCAAAGATCACCTAGTTCCAACCCCCCTGCCATAGGCAGGGATACCCTCCACTAGACCAGGTTGCCCAGTGCACCATCCAACCTGGCCCTGCGCACATCCAGGTGCAGGATGAACAAGGTGGACAGTGCAAAGAATGAGCAACTGAACGCACTGCTGAAGTTTCTTTCAAACACTTTTGGCAGTATTCTTATGATTCACCATGGCTCTGCTAATACTACTGTGAATCGTAAAGTGACACCATGAAAGTCAATGTAAAGGAGAGGGAGTGCACCTGGGAAAAGAATCAAACATTCAGGTCACTTACGTATGATGTTTTGTACATCTCTGCCTGTCCTCACCCACGTTGAAACAAAACTTAGAGAAGAAAGCACGTGGCAGTAGCACAATAAAGCAATAGAAATGAAAGGGCTCAGGATGGGATTTTGAGATTGACTGAGCAGCAACTTACCTTTGCTGCCATGGAAGTTACTGGAGTCAACTTTAGAAGAAGAAAATTGGAATGAGACCACTGGTGGATATATTCTAAGATTTTCTACTAAATCAGGATTCTAATTTAGTCATTATTAAGTGATCAGATGAATCAGTGAAGCATGAATTTTTCATGCTTACCTTTCTTCTCTTTATGATTTATTTCTTACCCTTCCCTTCCTGTCCTTTAATCTCTTTCATTCTTGCCTGTACCTTTTGCTTTTTACTCTTACTTCACTGTCCAGAATATAGCCACATTTTTTTTATATTCACTCTTACGTAGTTTTTCTTTTATTTCTGAAAATGCTTCCATTTGTTCCCATTTTAATTCAGCTTGCTGCTTCCATTCCCCTGAATGATTTTGTCTGTGCCTTAGTTTCTTTCGTGCTTCTGTATTTTCCCATTGCCATCATCATTTCAATGCCATTTTTAAAGGCCAGACACTTCTTTAAAATGCAGTTTCTTATACTGAACAGTCAACCAGTCTGCTGACTAGTTTTGTACTGGATAGAAACAGAAGGCATCAAGAAATTCAGATGCTGAAGAGCATGATCTGGTGGCATTCAAGGGTAGTGAGAAGGCTTACAAAAATGTAATTACCGTATGTTAAAAAAATATTTTCCTTTCATAGCTGCTTCTCAGGCAAAATAAGTACTATGACACTTGCCTGATTATCTTGTGTCTGTTTATGTGTCTATGTCTGTTCCTACATTCGTATGCCACAAAGTGAAAACATACTCAGCAACAAGAACCGTCTCTTCCTATGCACTTTCAGCAATAAATTAAGAGCAAAACAGTTGTTGACTCCAGTCTGCTAATGTTTTGTTTTGTTGCAGAAATGTGTGCAAAGTTGAGCTTTGACCAGTGAAATCAACACACAACAGTGTGAGCTATTGCTGTTTTGTAAACAGAAATACTAACTCATAAGAGCAACTAACAAAGTCAAGTCTTTGCAACAAGGAAGGTAGAGGCATGAATTTCATGCCCTTCTGTAGCATGCACAATAATGTAGGTAGAAATATCCACTGAGTCAGCTTTGCTGGCAACAGGATTTAGCTGGCAAAATTTGAAGTGAAGTCACTAAAACACATCATCAAACAAATTAGTTTTTTTATGCTTGCTGTCTTTGTTTTCATCAGTTATGATAATTTTGTGCTTTCTTCTGTTCTGCAGTTGTTTATCTGACATAAAATACCAGCTAAAGTACAGCTGAAAACTATATTGAAGTAGGAGTTTCCCCAAATCCCCATAAAAAGCAAGAAGTGTTTCAAAGGTTGTTGGACATCCTATTTGGGGACATAGGTTTTATTTAATATTCTACAACAGAAAAACTTTCAAACATTTGAAAAATGTGGAGCACCACAGTTTAATCTTGAGTATACCTAGCCTGGACTTTTCCTTGAGAGGAAGGCTGGCTCAATCTGCTATCTATCTGATACGTGAGGATTTTAAGAGTAAGAATCTGGGCGTAGCTTATAGATTTTTCTGCCTGAGTTGTAGCATGTGTCAAACATCCTGTCTTGGGGGTGTTCCTTGACTTTCTTCTGTCCAAGTCATTTCAAGGGAAGCTTTGACTTGAAGTTCAGGACAGAGAGTCCTCTCTGGCCTATCAGCAGAAGGAAAAAGTCAACAACCAACAACATTTCATTCCTTTGCTCTAAAAATAATTGATGTAAAACAGGTCTTAGTCCTAAACTTAGATAATGTCCCTCAAATACATTGTAGGTAGCTCAGATAAATTTAAAGAGTGCATTCCTGTCTATGTAGTCAAACTATTGCACGTTTGTAACCTCTGTCACTTGCCTGCTTCAGCTTCCAGAGCTAAACTCAGCATGATCAACACTATGTCAAAAATTCGAGGCCAGGAAAAGGGACCAGGTTACCCTCAGGCTGAGGCCTTGCTGGCAGATGCGATGCTGAAATTTGGCCGAGAACTTGGAGAAGAATGCAACTTTGGTAACTTGATTACTTCCTTTACTGTTATAATGCAATAAAAATGGTAGTAAAATTTAATATAACTTTCATTATTAAAGCTTTGTGGTCTTATAAAGGAAGAACTTCAGCAAGAAGCATCAGAGTTCTGCTTCATTAGACTTTCCCTTAAGGTTGGTCTAGACCTGTTGAGTATCTTTTGCAGATTTGGCCTAGAGATTTTTTTCTTGTGGATAGAAGTCAAATTGTTTCCATTTGGACCCCTACCTGTATAGGCTTAGGCTGTCTCTCATAGATTATGTTACTGGGGATTTGTGGGGATGAAAGATGTATTCAGAAATGGTATTGTGTATGCATGTGTACAATAAACACCTTTTTTCCTCAGAATCCCTATAAGAAATGTTATTGTCTTCGTTACAGGCAAGCAATAAAGACTAATAGATTTTTAATAGACTTTGATCTTTTTTTCTGACCAAATTCCACATTTGAAGACACTAGTGAATACTCCTGTCTTACCTGTCAACCACACCTCCCTCCAAGCCCCAAATGAGTTTAGAGCTGCCTGAGTTAGAAATTTAAACTGAGAGTTAATATTGTGTTCTTCAACAGTAGAGGTCCAGTTAAAAGAGATGGCATTCAGCACAGGTTCCTTTGTCTTTCTGTCCTATTTGTGTGGGCTCCTCTGTGGCCATTTTTTAATGGCGACAGGACTCTCAAACATTTCCTTTTTGAATCTTCATAAAATGATGTTTCTGACATAAGGATACCTGCAATGGAAAAAGGTACTTTCTTGTTTGTTTTATATAATTTACTAGTTAGCTTGGCAGGTGTAGGTTGATTTGTGCTAAACACTACTGATTTATCTTTTTTTAATTGGTTGCCTCTTATTTGCTAAATTTCAAAAACATTTTTAAAGGGAAAATGAAGAACTATCAGAATTTAGTTTGCACAAATTGCTGTATGTCCCCAGATGACTGCAGTAGCATGCAGCAGAATAGATATGGCAATTATTTTGTTTGCCACTCTTCATCCGAAGGCAGGCTCTAACTAAAGGCAGGCTCTTTAGTTGTGCAATGCATTGCTGGCATCCCGTGCTTGGGAGGCAAAGCTCCTTCTGATTTCTCACATGTTGTGTTTTCCGACCCTTTGTATTCTTCGAAAGTGGATTTTTTTTTTTCCTCACCTCAAATCAGGAAGGCATTTTTGAGCTTCTTGCTTTTGTTTTTATGCAGAGGAGGTAAAACAGAGTGGTAATTTTTGTGGCCCTCAAGTTAATCTTGGAGGAAATCTCAGAGGGCAGATAATTCTTATTGAAGTTAATGAACTTGAGTAGGTGTATGAAGTCGATAGTTTCATCAAAACAAATCTTCAACTAAAAAAAAAAAGAAATCTGTGAAATGATTAAAATTTTTTACATTTGATACTATCTGATGCAAACAGGGAGACCTAGACTTGCATTAGGGCTATTTTGATATGCAGTCTAGTGTCTGGTGATGGCAACACTGGAGCAAATACAGATAATTCTTTTCTAGCATGTTTGTTTCACCAGAGGGAGGAAGGAACAGATGAGGGGTGTGGAGGAGGCTGTCGTGACACAGCGTGGATCCTCAAATTCAGCTGTGTTACAAGGCCTAAACTGGGGGCTGCAGAAGTGTAAAATCCATGTTGCCCTTTCCCACAGTGTGTCATACTCTGTTTCTTTCCTAAACTTCATATTTTAAATGAAATCTTCACTGAAATTTCCATGACTCAGTTTCATTCTACAGTGATTTAAAAACTGGACGCCTTTTATTTCAGGACCAGCACTTGCAGATGTGGGAGAAGCTATGAAGGAGCTTTCTGAGGTCAAGGACTCATTAGACATGGAAGTGAAACAAAACTTCATTGATCCACTTCAGAATCTCCATGACAAAGACCTGAGAGAAATACAGGTATTGTCCCCATCGTGGCATTTCAGTACTGCCTAATGTGCAGATTGTGTGTGTTCAAAATTTATGTTCGTTGTGTAGTTTAAAATGGGCTTTCAGATTTGCAGATTATCTGATTTTAGTCTCTTCAGTTTTACTCCGCAGTTCTGTCTCTCATATTGATGCATTAGAAAGAGAGAGGTCAAAATTCTAACATTTTTTAATGGTAGCATTGTCAAGATTATGCAGGCATGAACACAGTACTTCAGTCCTACCGTTTGAAAGCTCATTTCACTAAATAGATGAACAGATGTTTACATTCCATTTTCTAGTGTATGACATGTGAGGCATTTTGATAGTTGCCTCTAGACTGGCACGACTCTTTTGTCTGTATGAAGACTGTGTCCGGAACTTTCCCAGGAATTTTGAACACAAACACTGTTTGCTTACCTCAATTATGTAATTAGTAATCCAAGAACGAGCCAGCATTCACAGAGAAAAATTTGTTTGCGCACATACTTCTGTGGACACAAATCAGTTTTAGAATTGTGGAAGTAAAAGTGCCTCCCAATTGAGCAAATGCTTATCTGTTTAAGTAAGTGTTGTTCTGAGCTCAGTAAAGCTTTCATATTGTTAAGTATATGTGGAACAAAGATGTCTTAGGCAGTTTGATAAAATTTACAAAGTTTACAAAGTTATAAATATCATAACAGCTGACAGAATTCTTCTGAGGGAAAGTAAACACCTAAGTATTCACACTCATGCTGGTAGCGTTAAATTTTGGCCAGCTTGATGTGGCAGCTGCTAAACAGATTGACATGAATGTTTCATCAGCAAAACTAGAACATATTTAATAAAAGATAAAATTAAGATCCTTTGGTGGTCTGATGGAAATGATAAAAAACTCTACTCTGTGGCTTTGTTTATGAAAACTGTTACACAGGCAAAAACGTACTTAGTTGTACTTTTAATAGAGTTTTCTCTTAAACATCTAGGGAAAAAGCATCCTGTTCAGGTAATTCCACATTCAGAGTTCAAAAGCTAGAAACTCACATATATTTTTTTACAGGTGGCAATTGCAGTTATCCAATCTGTGTGGCCTTTTTTTCATGTTGAAGGTCTGCCATTTAGACACCATCACACCATGGGTTCTTAAAGGATTTGTAAAACCACCTACTTCATTGTTCTGAAGCAGGTTCTGTCATCTCTTCCCTCTGGAGAAGCGCTGATATATAGCAAACAGCACATGCTCACAAATGAACATGGACTACCTGATTACATTGGAGTATAAGGAGAGCGGGGCAACATCCTTTATTCTGTGATTGCATTTGCGTTTTTGTTTTTTAGCATCACCTGAAGAAAATGGAGGGTCGACGCCTGGATTTTGATTACAAAAAGAAAAGACAGGGCAAGCTTCCTGATGAAGAACTTCGTCAAGCTCTGGAGAAATTTGATGAATCAAAAGAAATTGCTGAGTCCAGCATGTTCAACCTTCTGGAGATGGATGTGAGATATCCCTCATTAATCTTTGAGCTGAATCTTAGAAAGATACCAGTGCATCAGGGAAGGCAGCCTAAAGCAGTCTAAAACTTCAAAGCTGTATTAAATCCATGACACCACAGATTCCTGTCACTGTAGAGTGAGGAAGCACAGTTGCATCCTTGGTAGATTTGGTGAGAGGCTCAGAAGCTATAGTAATAGCATGTCTATATAGGACTAATTTTATAGGTAACTGGGCTAAAGAACATAAATCCTTTCTAGCATTGTTGTGCTTTATAAGTGCACCATGTTATTTACAAAATCAAAATATCTTTCTTCTTAGAATTATGCAAATTCTTAGCTGTATGTTTAGGGTTTGAGCCAAGATTTTTACACAAGCGTATGGGCTGCTGAGAGGATTGGTAAAAGATAGAGATTATGAACTCACAAGCCCATAGCCTTTGCTGTTGTGGTGCAGTTGTGAACAGGAAAGCCAAAGTTAGTGTGACTGCTCAAATCTCACTCTGCAGCGTATTTTTTTGCTTACAGACTGGTTTAGGTTTGAGCATCTATTATGTTTTCTTAATCTATTTATAATTAATGTTGAAACTGTAAAATCAAACAATAAGAAAAATTTATCTCTTTTGGAGGAAAAAACACGTTTCAGCTGAAGTCTGTCTAACAGGATATGTGGTCAAAGGAAACTCAGTTTAAATACGTCTATTGTAGTAAATGACTGGCTTTGCTTAAAGTTTAAATACACACCTAATTTAACTTTTCATTTTGTTACCAGATTTCTGTAGAGAGTCCATGACAAGTGCGAAAATATTTGCATGTTAGAAATTAAATATAGCTGTGCTGAAATGAAAGAAGTATAGCAAGTTTGTAGTTTTAATCCTTGTAATGACATCCAACCCCATATTGCCAGATAGTGCTGGCCTGCATTACGCCATTGCGGCACTGTGTATTATGGAAACTGCTAGCAATTGCATGGCCCACACGAGAGATGCAGATCTTTCTTTACTTCATGAAGCAGAATGCCATCTGCCTTCACTACAAATATCCTGCACCCAAATATCGTACTATCTTCCTGTTTTGGTCTGCTTCACAGGCCAGAATAGAACAGAAGCATTACCCTTGTCCCCGTGGTTTTCTGCTCCTCACAGGCGGGGAGGCAGAAGGTGTGTTATGCTGTCATTACAGTCTCGTTTTTACTTTCCTAGTGTTTGCTGAATGAGGTAGGTCTGTAGGCTGCTGTTCACGCAAATCAGCCATGGGGACAATCAGCGCAGTTAACATTCCAGATCAGGTCATAACCAGACGTGGTCATGCATAAAGACTGATATGTAACTATTTACAAACTACAGAGATGAATCAAGTTTTGAGAGAGATAAGTAAAACTGCCTTTGCCGTGTCAGTGTGACAGTGGTCGTTCCTCCCTGTTGCTGAGCTGTTAGTACTTGCCTAAGGTGTGATGTTTTAATGTCAATCCTCAGATTGAGCAAGTGAGCCAGCTTTCTGCTCTGGTACAAGCCCAGCTGGAGTACCACAAGCAGGCCACACAGATCCTACAGCGGGTTACTTCTAAGCTGGAAGATCGGTAATGCACTTTTTATCAGTTTGTTGATTTTTTTTGTTTGTTTTACAGAGGCAGAAAACCTATGAGCTGAATGCAACACTGTTATCTTTTGCAACTTGGTAATTGTATGTTTATGAAAACAAGAGCCATTTCGTTAGGCAATTGCAAGCTGAGGTTTATGTGTTTTGGAGACGCGTATAGTTCTGAGTATATCTGAATGAGGACTGAGTTCAGGAAAGCATCTCAGCTTTCAGCATCACAACAGTAAGGCTGTTTAAAAGTGATTTAACTGAAAGCATTTATAAATATTGGAAGTCAGCGGGACCTACAACTTTGCATTCCTTACCATTCCTGCATTTATTCACAAAGGAGCCTTTCTGAGAGAAGGCGTTAATGATTGCTATGAAAATTAGTATCTTGTTACATTCTCATCTACCTGAAGATCTTCCTCAGCCTGGTAGTGAGACCGCCATAATTTACCACCTTATTAAATACTCCCGTTTTCCAGCTTTACGCTCAGATGAAACTTGATACAAGGCTTCACTGAGTTTACCTCTTCCATCCCCTTTTCTGTAGCTCCAAATGCTGTCTCAAAATTGATACAATATATTTTTAACAGAATTTTAGAGTTTTTAGTTTAGATTTTGCTTCTATCAACACAAAACAGATTGTACCCCCTTGAAATGAGGAAAATGTTTGTAAAAGTTTATCAGGTTCCCAAACAAGCATCCTTCTTCAAGGAAACTTAATATCCAGGAAAGTTTTCTTTAGTCCACATGGTGCTGGAAGACTCTTCCTAAAACCTGGACCTAATTCCCAAGAGCAGATAATGTTCACATACTGTCTGAAGGCAGCTTTTTAATTGTCCATGATTATTTGCTGTTTTCTGTTGTCATTAGTGTAGATCTGGTTTCTGGTACTACTGGGTCTGTCAGTGTTTGTTTTCTGAGAGTACCCGATCTGTAAGCATCATCCAGTTCTAAGTCTTAAACTTCCTTTCTGGTTAGTAGCAGCACTTGTTTTGGTAAGTAGACTGCCCAGCAGGCTGTTTCAGAATATAGTTTGCAGTACTGTCTAAACAGCTAGCAGAATGATTTTCAGCACTTCCAAATGAATGTTGCAATTCACTTACTTTACAGAAGCATTAAAACACCCCCAGGAGCAGGTGAGTTGTTCTGTAGTCCATAGATTACGCCATAAAAGTGAACATACCTCCATCCGCAACAGATTTGTCTTCCTGTATCAATTCAGATAATCCCTTGCCTTTTTGAAACTTCTGCTAAACAGTCAGTATCTTTGCTTTAAATGTCAGCTATGAACCATTTTAGCTTTTCAGAAACCTTGCATGAGACTGCTGTTGTAGATCAGCAGAAGTAAATCTTTTGCATAAACTTATTATGCGTCCCTAATTGTAAAGAGCCTGCTGGCTAAATCATATTTTGTCCACACAACTGGGCATGAGTTAGAGCACTGTCATAAACTCATGCCAGGGATTGAGCATGGATGTAGAGCTGTTACGCTTTGAACTGCTTGTCTTTTCCTGCTGGTCATATACAGGCATCAAAGAGTGCATGGCCCTGGGGTTTTCTTGACCATGTTGACCAGAAAATAAATAATACTTTACTTTTAAGCTGAGCACATTTGTTACTGTTCAGTCTCAGTGAACATCTACAGTGTCACCTGAACACCACAGCACATACTGCCTGTTTTCTAGCTACTTTCTAAAAGATGCGAATGGAACCTGTTCGTGCTATTGTTTGGCGTGGACAATGTCTTCTAACTCCTAAGACTGTCCTATTTAAAATATTGCTGAAAGAATTCTAAGAAAATATTATTTGGACTGCAAAAGCCATGAAAAATTTAAAAATGCACTGGAGTCTTCTATTCTTCCTGGTCCATTTAGATTAGGCTTCAAAACTTTATTCATGAACTGCAAATGCAAGAATTTTCATTTTTCTCCTACACAATAACTGAAGGCATAAACGTCCTTAAAATACCATGATTCCAGGAGCTAGGACTTTAGAAATTGAGGAAACATTGGGAGACTTGCAATAAAATTAATAACATTTGGAAGGTCAGCAAAGGCTTTCCCTTTTACACTCTCTTTTTCATCAAGCAAAAGGAGGCTGGAGTTTTCAAGACGGAGTATCGTGACAGAGCAGCTGGGAAGCAGGAATGGTTTCCCTGGAGATGTTTCTTTTCTCAAGAAACATAGCTCATACTGAGCTTTTGGGTAATTTTTAGCAAGTCACTAGAACTGTCACTGTCTAGTTCATAATTGTAAAATACAGTATTTGTTTCATGGAAGTATTAGGTGTAATAGAACTTGTTTAAGTATTTCTTTCTTCAAGCAGTAACTTCTGCTGATGAATAAAACACAGCAAAGCCTTTTGGTTTACGTTTATTTTGTCAACTTCATTAATTTCTGGTTTTAAGATGCTTATTTTTTGATTATGAGGAAGAAAAACAGTTTCTGGGGATTGACTAATATTGATAATACTTTGTATGTTGAGGAAACTCTTGTTACCAGGACCAAAACTAGTTAAGTTAGAAGCGGATCTTTTCAAAAGATAAAATGTGCTACCAACAGAAAGTCAGGGGCAGATCTAGAGAAGGTTAGAGAAATCAACTTGTCCTTTAAATATGGAGGTCTTGACTCAAGTATTCTTCTATATGCAGTATTAGAAATATATATGACAGTTGTCACCTTCCCTGGATTTTACCCTGGAATCTGAAAATGTACCGTTTCCTGGAAATTCTAGATTTCGCAATTAGAAAAATAAGTTGAAATCAATGATGCATCATATTTTCATTTTGAGAGTCAGGAAAACTGGAGTTGTGTGCCCTTGTGAAACAAGTATTCCAAATTACAAATTAACTAAGTCTGCAACTGAAGTCAGTACATTCCCACACAGTCTCTTCACAAAATGACAGGAGTTGGCATCAGCCAAATGAATAGCTAAGGCTTGCCTGGGATAGAAGCAAAAATCATGCTAAAATGGGGGAAGAGATGTTTGTACAGCCCTTCTGTAAACATTGCTCATCACGTAACGGTTTTTCTCTGTTGGAAGCTCTTTGTTTTTGTTAGACAAAAGGAAGCCAGACAAAATGCTAGATTCCTGGAGGGAAAGAAAAATTAACAAACTCATGATATAGTCACATCAGATGGTTTTTTGTAATTAAAACTAATGTTATAATCAAAAAATTGCTCCAAATGCCAAAACTTGTTTAGTCTGGATGATTGGTGGATGGGCACTTCAGCCACAGCAATAACGGTGTTTGGTGTATCTCACCTGTTAACAAGAAACTAACTCTTGACATTTAACTTCATGTTTTGGCAGAATAAAAGAGGCATCATCTCAGCCCAGGAGGGAATACCAGCCCAAACCCCGTATGAGCCTGGATTTCACAACTGGTGACAATACTCAGCACAATGGAGGAATATCCCATGCCACTACACCCAAACCATCAGGTAATGGCAGTAGCAATGTGAGAAGAAAGGCCAACTCTGTCTGAACTTTTGCTGCAAAGCAGAAGTTCCATGGTTTCTTCTAGAGATTAGTTCTTCCATAGCGAGGCAAAATGAGAATAAATATTGGACAGGAAAGAATTGTTTGAACTGTTGTTTCTTTGTAAAGTGTTCACATTACCTGGCAGGAGAGCAGGGATGGATCATCCACTGCTTTAAATGTGTCTTTGGCTCAAAATTTCCGTAGTCCTAGCAGCTCAAAGAGATGCTGCTGTACTAAATTCACCTTGAAATATAAATATTTACAAAATAGTCATTTAGAAAACAAAAAGAACAACTGGAAACTTTTAATGAAAATGTGGAAACCTGAATCCACACACCACCCCCCAAATCCTCCAATAACCTGATCTTGCTCTTTAAAGCCAGCTGTCTTCTAATGAAGTTTAGCAGTCCAAATTTAGATGTTATCAAAGAACTGTCATCAGCATATGAGTGATACCAGAAAAGGCCAAATCTGTAGTAGGTACGCTGGTAAAAAGGATACTGTAGAGATTTTTAAGCACATTGTTTCTTTGTGTTTCTTCTCCATAGGTGTTCACATGGATCAGCCATGCTGCCGAGCTCTGTATGACTTTGAACCAGAAAATGAAGGGGAGCTGGGATTCAAAGAGGGTGATATCATTACCCTCACTAACCAGATTGATGAAAACTGGTATGAGGGAATGCTTCATGGCCAGTCAGGTTTCTTCCCCATCAATTATGTCGATATTCTAGTTCCATTACCCAATTAGGATGGCTGATCCACCACCTCTGAGCCAGATAGTTGTGTCAGTACCACTGCTTTCAGAATGCTGCTTCTTACACCTTACAAGTGCAAACTGCAGTGGTTAGAGTCAACGATTCCCACTGAGCATCTTTGGTTTATGTGTTGTCATACCACGTGGTGGTGATGCGTGGTATCTTCCGAATCAGCATAGTGTGGGTTAGCGTATTGGCCATGCTGGCCTGGTGGTAACCAGAGCCATTACTGAGATGAAGCTGGGAAGATGATGGCAAGCAAAGCAGGTAAGTGATAGTGAAGGTGGTTTTGGGAAGATAATGCCTATCACCACTGCATTACTTTTCAGTCTTAGTTCTCTATAAAAAGAGGGAAAAGTTCTTGCCATTCAGTCTTTCCCTTCCCAATGCTACAGTTCACACAGGTCTAACACTGACTAGCCAGAATTCTATCTTCCAACCAAACTGGCTTGCTGTTGTCACAAAGACAGTGTAAATGTAGGCCCTCTGGTTTCTCAGAAAGTGAACCGCCATACCGTGTGTCCTGCTGCTCTCTGCTTGTTTTTGTATTCTTAATTATTGTTAAAATGCCTATTTCCATCCAGAGGTAAACTGTAAACCATAAAATGGGGATTCCTATAGTAAAAACCTTGGACCACAAACCACCTGAATTTGCCCTTCAGGAACTTTGAGCACGCTCACCAAAATGCCAGTAAGAGGGCAAGATGGGGAATAAAACTGGCATTTGTTAACCGTTTCTTGTCAAGTCTTAGCACAAAATCATGCTGCTTAAGCACCAGATATCCTTTGTAAACTCGTTCAGTGAGGAATACAATAACCAACCAAACATGACCCTCACTTCATTTGTTTCTCTCTACCATGTATTCTTCGAACATCATTTGTGCATATTCTGCCCTCAATGAGGACTCAATAAAATTTGTCATCTTTTTGTGTTGAGGAATTAAAGACATGTGGCTGTATATGCAAAAAAAAAGAAAAAAAATCCCGTATGTTTAGTTGGTTCTCTTGTGTTCCTCGTTCCTGCACTTTGTGTGTACAGTGCTGTGCCTAGCTTCTTGGCATTTTTTGGTAACAGTTGCAGAAGTTCTGTTAGTTTAGTTATCCAGAGTTCTATTTATCTAAATTGTACAGACTCTTTCAGAGGTTTAATGTGCTGCTTCGAATGTGCCACTTCAGTACTGGATAATGTGAAATGAAGACAATTCCCTACTGCTTAATGTATAAACTATATCATGGAAAGTATTGATATTTCAAATAAATGCTGAGAGAATAACTAGAATAATGTTGTGTATTATTACTTCATTGCTTTCAAATCTATTGTGCTAACTTCAGCTAACAAGAATTTTATTTCAGAAAGCATGTTCTTCATTTTCTGCAAATGTGAAAACTACTTCTTTTGTCATTGTCATATTGCTTCAATTAAAACTCATACATATAGTGGCCATCATCAACAGGACAAACTGAACACTGAGCACATAAATGAGTGTCATGATGACCAGCATGCAATCTTATGGATATAGGTTGTTTCTCATTAAAGAATGCTAATGTTCACAAACCCCCTAATAAAGCTTAAAGAATGGTAACTTACAATTTATTTTTTCTTTCATATGACACAGCATTTTATTTCTTTTTATATTCTTTGTGGTGGGTTAGCCTTGGCAAAGAGCCAAACACCCACCCAGTTGCTCCTCCTCAGTGGTAGGATAAGAAAGCTCGTGGGCTGAGATAAAGACAAGGGGATTGTACACCAATCACTGTCACAAGCAAAACAAACTTGTCTTGGAGAAAATTAATTTATTACCATTAAAGTAGATTTGTGTAGTGAGAAACGAAAAAGACAAACATTAAAACAGCACCCTTCCTGCCCCATTTCCCAAGCTCAAATACACTCCTTCACTCCTGACTCCTCCTCACCAGCAGCACAGGGGGATGTGGAATGGGAGGTTTGTCATCAGTCCTCTCTGCTGCTCCTTCTTCCTCACGGTTTTCCCCTGTTCCAGCAGTAGGTCACTGCACAGGCCATGGTGTGAATATTTGCTGGTGTGTCATGGACCACCTCCTCCTCCTCCTTCTATGACCCTGGTGTACCCTCTGCTGTTTCTCACTCTTCTTTTTCCCTCCTCCACTCCCAGCCCAGCATGTTTTGCCCTTTCTTAAGTATGTTTTCTTTGAGACACCACTATCTTGCCTGACAGGCTCAGCCATGCCTGGAGTGGGTCCGTTGGAGCTGGCTGGAACCAGCTATGCCCGGCATGGAGCAGCTCCGGCCTCTCACAGAGGCTGCCCTGCAGCCCCCGCTGACAGCATCTTGTCACTCAACCCCACAGGCCTGTCTTAAGGGGTGTCCCTGGGGGTGACAGAGACTCTGACAGAGTAGAAATAGTCAGAGTCTGACAGAGATGGAGCCTCACTCAAGGCTCCATTCAGGGTCAGGGTGGAGGGGTCTTTGAGCAACCTGATCTAGTTGAAGATGTCCCTTTTTATTGCAGGAGGCAGGTTGGACTACATGACCTTTAAAGGTCCCTTCCAACCCAAACTATTTTAAAAAAGAAAAAACACACACACAGAGATACATACACAACTCCTGTTACTTTTTATTACAGTTCTGGCCTAGCGACTAGGACTCGCCTCTAAGTAAGTTTCTGTCAGTGATTGGGAGTAATCTGTTTCAAACCTGATGGCCCTGAAACTTTGCACAAATGCATTAATGGTGATGTACTACAATTAAGAACTATGNTTCTTTCTCATGTTTGAGTTGAACTTCCTGTGTTCCAGTTTTTGGCCATTGCCCCTTGTTCTCTCACTACCCACCACTGAAAAGAGTTTGGCCTCGTCCAATTGCCTCCCACAGTTTAGATATTTATAAACACTGATCAGGTCCCCTCTCAGCCTTCTCTTCTCCAGGCTGAAGAGACTCAAGTGTCTCAGCCTCAACTCATAGGGAAGACGCTCCAGGCCTTTTATCACCTTTTTGCTGGACTCTTTCCAGGAGATCACTGTCTTGAGCTGGGGAGCCCAGAACAGGACACAGTACTCCAGATGGGGTCTCAACAGGGCAGAGTTAATTAACTGCGTTAATTATCAAGGCCTAGCAGTCACAGGTAGTGCTGCTGAATCTGAGAGACACATTTCTGTCCATGGCACACCCGTATTTTATCAGATTATTATTTTACAGTGTTTATGGAGGGCATGCAGACATAGGGCAACTATCTTAGAGATAATTTTACATGATTTAGGGAAAAAGGGTAATTGGTGTGCAGTGGTGTCCCACCCTGCTGAGAGGGCCTATTTTTTAAGGTGAGGCCAGAGGGAAAGCACAGACTAGTTAAAAAATCTGTTACACGCCATCACTTGATGACATGGGCCTGGTCTTGACACGTTACAGAATTCTTGCCAGTTCTGTATTGCTCTGTTCTCTTGTCTTGTACAGGTAATCCCTGAAGAACTCTTTATTCCTCAGGTGGTAAGATTAAAATCTGATTTGGACAAAACAGAGATTACCAGGGCTGAAAAAAATTTGCATCTGAAGCTTCATTGCTAGGCTGAAGGGACTGGAAGAAAGCAGGAAGCTGTTTGATTTTACATCTCAGGTAGTTCGAAGTTTTGCCAAGAGAGCCCTGTGGCTCTATTCCCTTCTAGAGGCACATAAGACATGTTGTTGATGGAGGTAGCATCCTTTTTTTTGCTGGTAAACTTACAATTTCTGTCATCCTGCTTCCTAATGTGTATGTTTTCAGAAACATCTCGAAAAGGGACATGGTTTCCTAATTACTAAACTTGGCTGTAGAACTGCTGCTCCTCACAGAGGAAATTAGGAAGTCTTCCAGCACTGAGCCATCAGCTGCCAAATATAGCTAAATGTTTTGGGTTTGGTGTTGTGTTTTCTTCTGTTGAACCCTAAGGTTTCATGAAGCTTTTATCTTCTTAGACTTTCTCATTTATTGCAAAGTAAAACTTTGTGAAAAATATGACAAAAAACCCCAACAGTTCCCTGAACAGTTCTCCATTTAAATAAAGAAGTCATTGACACAAATGAGGTTTTTTTTTTCCTCTTTTGAAATATCTCCTTCCAGAAAGAAAGAAAGAAGATGGTAGTCACACCTTGAATTTGTATTGGAATCTTGGCTTAGTGATTATCAGGCAAATCTCCCTTTACAGAAAATCGTAACTTCTTTTCCCACGTGAACTACATGGACAAGACTTGAAAACTGCTATGAGGACTTCTTTCCTGTTTTCACACTTTTAGATGTGACAAATCTTTATGGTTACCGCTGTGCTGAGGCATGTATCCTATGCTTGCTGTATCTGCAGACTGAGGAAATGGGCTGGACTCATGAAAGCAGGGGACAGGCTGTGTGTATGTCAGTGTGCAAATGAGTCTTCTTTCCAACATAGGAGTAGGCTGAGTTTGAGATGGGCAAACGTCCTGGTTTCAGCTGGGATGGAGTTAATTTTGTTCCTAGTAGTGGTTATAGTGCTGTGTTTTGAATTTAGAATGAGACTAATGTTAATAACACACTGATACTTTGGGTTTTGCTAGGTAAGATTTACACTAAGTCAAGGACAGTTCAGCTTCTCAAACTGCCTTGCCAGTGAGGAGGCTGGCGGTGCGCAAGAAGCTGGGAGGGCCATGGCCAGGACAGCTGACCCAAACTGTCCGAAGAGATATTCCATACCATGTGATGTCATGTTCATTATACAACTTGGGGAAGGCTGGCACAGGGTTGGGACCACAGCTCAGGAACTAGCTGGGCATTGGTGGTCTGCAGGCGGTGAGCAATTGTGCTGTGCATCACTTGGTTTGTATATTCTATTTTTTCCCCCTTCCTTTTCTGTCATTCTAAACTCTCTTTATCTCAACCCGTGAGTTTTATTTTTTTTCTTCCTCCCAATTCTCTCCTCTCATCCCACAGTGGGTGTAGTGAGTGAGTGGCTGTGTGGTTGTTTTAGCTGCCTGCCAAGTTAAGCTACAACAGCAAACAAAATAATTAATTCAGGCACAGGTAACACTGTATAAATCCAAGTGCATTCTACAGAAATTAAGTTGATTTTAATTTTCTGTAAAGCACCAGTAGGTTGTCTTAGACTTATGCTCAGAATTTGTAGAATGTTCTGTAATTATTATTTTATTCTTTTTAAACTCTTAGTACTCTGGTAGTTCAAACAGACTTGGAATTTCCAGAAAGTTTTGCTGTCTTTCCTTACCATTTCACTTAAAATGTTGCAGAAAATGGGAACAGCTTTGTGATAAATTCTTGCTGTACAGTACAGATAAATTCTAAGCTATTTACCTTTAATAGTATCTCCTTGGAGATAAAGCATAGGAGAGCAGGTCAAGGAAGCAGCAGCTTCTGCAGTGCCATCCTAGAGCTGCTGGCTCTGGAAAGCCCCAACAGCTCTGGAACTCAGAGAACATTTCCCTTCCAGATGCCATCAGGGCAGACAGGGGACAAGCTGAAGTCCCTGCAGTGAGAGCCCTCTCCTGGCCTTCAGCTAATTTGGTAGAGTAGTGGCAGCCAGCCTCATGCCCCTTGCACTTATTTGCATAATGCACAGGACATGTGCCTTTCACGCTCTCTTCACCTTTTGTGGAACCTGTAGTTGAAAAGAAGCATTGACAAAGCAGGGAAAGAAAAGGGGGCTCGAGTTCCTGTGCCTCTGACCATCTATAAGCTGGGAGGCTCCAGGAGGGCTGGACAGCTCTCTGACAAGATCCACTTTCCTGGCACCTGCAGAAACACACTGGTGCTTCTGTGGGTCACTGCCTGAAGCTGGAGGGTTCAGCAGTTTACCCAACTATCATCAACAGTGTTCATCTATCGGACTTTCCTGTTCCTCAGCAGTCACTGACCTGTGGCTTGTCCTTTGCTCAGAGCATCCACACAGGCAGTGACATTCTGAAGTAGACACCAGCTGTAATTCACATCACCAAGGCAGTTATTTTGCTAGCTTTTCTAATGATTACCATGATCCCAGACAGTCACTCTGTCTCCTCCCACACCAGAGTGCCAAGAGGTTCACTGAGGACATGCAGAACTGCTGTAAAGAGAGGATGTGGTTCCAAATGGGGGCCCTTTACCGGGGCTTTGAGGGTCTGCACATCCCTGGACTGCGAGCATGCTTGGCACCCCACAGCTACTTCCCATTTCTTCTCCCTGCTGTGATGAGCACCAACACCACGCTCCCTGAGCTGCAAGTGAGAACTCTCATAGGCCCCTGTTAGCTGTACTCCAGGTACTGTGCTCCTGCCCTATGAAGACCACATACTTTGGTCTGAAACCATGCACACAGCCAGTGCCTACACTCAAATTCAGTGTAATAAACTCTCATCCCATGTATAGACCTCTGTTGTGAAATATAACCATCACACTAACAATTTTCATCAGGAGTAGGACTTGGCATTTCCCTTTGTTGAAGTTCATGAAGTTCCTGTCAGGCCATTTCTTCAGCTTATCCAGGTCCCTTTGGTTACCGGCACAACCCTCTGTATCAGCCATTCCTTCTTGTTTTGTATCATCTGCAGTTGCGGAGGGTGTACTCTGCCTAACTTTCCAGACCATTAATTGAAGAATCATGCTGTCATAGAATGGTTTGAGTTGGAAGGAACCTTTCAAGATCATGTAGTTCCAACCCCTCCACCCCACCATATGCAAGGACATCTTTCACCAGATCAGGCTGCTCAAAGCTGCATCCAACCTGGCCTTGAATGCTTCCAATGATGAGGCAGCCATAACTTCTCTGGGCAACCCGTTCCAGTGCCTCGTCACCCTTTTTGTAAAGCAATCTATTTCTTATGCCCAAACCATACCTACTCTCTTCCAGTTTAAAACAGTTATCCCTTGCCCTATTACTACAGGTCCTGGTAAAATGTCTCTCTATCTTACAAGCCCACTTTAGGTCCTGGAAGGCTGCTATAAGATTGCCCTGGAGCTTTCTCTTCTCCAGGCTGAACAAGCCCAACTCTCTCAGCCTATCCTCATACGAGAGCTGCTCCAGACCTCTGATCATTTTCGGGGTCCTTGTCTGGACCCAGTTTAATGAAGATGTTGAACAAAGTTGGACTCACTACCGAACACTGGTGGACATTCACGGCTGGCTTTCAGCTGGTCATTGTGCCACTGAGCACAGCGTTCTGGGCCCGGTCACTCAGTCAGTTTTCCATCTACCTTACCAGCTGCCAATCTAACTGATATTTTATTAGTTTTTCTATTAGGATGTTAAACCACAGACAATGTTATACTACAGGACTCTCAAAATAATAAATTCTATATATTTCTGTAGCACTTGCCTGTAAATAGAGCTGACCATAGCCTCCTAAAACATTTGGATTCTTAAATAATGGCTGGATTCTTAAATAATGGCTAGATTCTTAAATATTGAACAATTTAAGTCTGGCATCTATTCTCATGTTAGTTGGTGAAAGAAATTTCCATAGAACTAAGGAAAAAAATAGATTTTGAGAGTCTAGTCCAACCTCCTGCTTAGAGGAGGCATGCCTTTTTTGCAGAGAGGTAGAACATCCTTAATTTCCACTGAAAATGGTGCAGTCACAGGACTGTAGAAGTTAGCTGGTATATGCTATGCATCAGAATAATTTGGATATCCACAGCCCTTCAGTGCTTGCCGCAGTGGCTTCCTCCAAAGCTTGTATGTTACGTGTGATGAGAAGGAGACTAGTTATGCTCTGTGTAACACTTACAATGATTGACAATATGAAGTACTTGAGGGGTACTGAGGCATCTAGTGGTGGAAGTGACAATAGACAGTTTGCATAATTAATTGCATAATGAGAATTCCACAAATACCTTGGTTGGGTTTCAAAGATTTAACACGCATTCTGAGTGCCTACATTTAAGGTTTGGTTTGTCAAAGTGTTCATTGAGTTGCCACTTAGCCCAGTGCTCGTTTGTTTGTAACGTTCCTCAAGAGTCTGGATTTCTTACCCAGAAGCACTTGAAGCCTTGGCAAAACTCATTGGTGACCCTTTGCAACTGATAAGCTAGGTAATCCTCTGCCAATACTCTAAGCAGAAACCAGTCCAGCATGCAGCCATATTTTCTTAATTTACATCAAAATGTGCTGGGTGATTTGATCTTTAAAACCTGTCAGAAAAAAACCTGTAGCACTAACTCTAGCTGGGCAGTCCCAGTCAAACATTTTATATTTCCCTCTGCCTGGACCTTCCACAGATCACCATAACAGGAACAAACCCAGAAGCTCCTGCAGTAATGTGGAAAGTAACATATGTCTGAAGCTTCAGCCCATGTATGGGGTTGCATGATGAACAAGGCAACTTAGAAGAGCCAGAAAGGGTGTTCAGCCTGCTAGTAGGAAGCTTCAGAGTCAGAACTATCCTCTCTTATTGCCGACATTTCAGGTGGTGCTGGGAAATGAATACTTTCTAAACCATGAGGGAACAGCAGAGTGCTCAGTAAGAAAAAGAGGAAGGAATTCTATTTATCTTCTCCTATTCTTCTAGAGATGGGACTTGTGTTCCTGGAATTTCTCTGATTTTAGTCCTTAAGTGAAATGTGATCAGAGCTGCTTCTACAACAAATACCGACAAGAAAAGAAAAGTAGAGTCATAAATAGAAAACAACCTTGCAAGCAAACTTCACTGTTTCCATGTGAGAGAAGGAGGTGGCCTCTGACAATCCTTTTGCAACAGGCTGAAGTACCTTGTTAGCAGCTCACAGCCAACCTAATGCAAATTTGAACCATCAGGAAAAGATACGGTATGATAATAGACATCAGCACACATCAGTGGTGATGTCCAAAAGAAAAACTGCAGATGCATCACCTTCATCAACCCTACAGCAATCTTCCTATCCAATGTGTGGTGAGTGGGACAGAGGGAAGAGTAATGACAGTAAGGCAGCTGATCAGCCCCTCCAAGTCCTGTAAGCAGGTGCTTTAAACCTTGCTCTTAAAAGAACAGAATGAATTTCAGATACAAAGTAAATAGAAGGCAGCTGGACTGTTTATGCCATAATTTTAACACTTTGGAGCAGGAGGATAAAAAGGCTGGTACACCACATGAAAGTAACTCTAACTCATGATGTCCACTACAAAAGAGCAGCTGTGGGTAAATCTGAAATACCTGTTTAAAATGAGGAAGCTTCCAGAGACATGGGATGTTACAGATAATTTCACTATGTCCTCAACATTCCTTCTCTCAGAAACTGCTCCTTGCTTTCACTTCGGAACACTATGAAGTTACTATTTGCCTTGCCCTGGAAGTCTAGCAGGGTCTTATGGGGTTCCCAAAGTCACTGAGGTCACATCGTACCTGTTTCCAGATCTGTTTAAGGTCCTAGGATGGGACTCAACATAGATTTGATTTCCAGTGCTGGCAGAGACTTCTTGCCAGAAAATAGGCACTGAAATTAGTTTTAATTCTCCAACTATACAGTAGGGTTGGTAATAATTCCATGTCTCACAGAGCTGTTGCGAATATATATTAATTTACATAAAGCTCTCAGACTTTTCACTGTAGACTTGAGGAAAAATCTCTTCTGTTTTCTCTGTACAACTATGATATTAATCCAGCCAAATCAAAATTTCTGCTTTTACTCAAGTCCAAAAATTTTACTTTTGCCTGTTTAAGGATATTTACTAAGCATTAATACTCTAACCTTCAGCTGAGAGTCTGAAAATGGAATTAAGCTGAAAGTATCTTCTAGTGAATACTGGGGTGATGTACACCCAGCCGCCCATTTGTGTTATAGTCTTGTGGGAAACTAGAGCAGGGAAGGACTGTGCCAGAGCAGGAATGTCACAATTCCTTCTGAACTTGTAGGCTCTGATGAGCTGTAGAAAATATAACAGGGTGTGATTTGTTGCTATTTTTATACCCTGGGAAGCATTTTTTCAATTGATGATGCACAGCATTGAAGCTTCATTATTGCAATATGAACATGGTTTGCTCTACCATGCAGTCAGCAGCCACTGGAGAAGCCAGTGGATTTCTTCAGGCTGCATACAGCATGTGCTACCACCACCTTCTCAAGACGTGGGAAGGACCTAAATCTGATTGAAAGAAGTCCAGCATGTTTCAAATTAAATGCAGCTGGAAATCTTCTCTTGGATTTTTGATCATGGTTCCTGCTGGGTTGCAAGTATTTTGTTTTGTTACTGTTTGCTGTTAATACTGTGAGCCAGTAGAGGGAACCCTGGCATTTTATTTTAATATTAACTTCTAAATGGATACCTTCTCTTTTTGAAATTGACAGTTTTAAAGGATACTGTTAACAAGCGTAGATTCCTATAGATAATGGCCATTGTGCAAAACTAATTGTGAAAACTCATTTTTTCAATATCACACAAACCTGAACACTAAAATAAATTAAAAAACCACCCAACAACCCCCCCCCCAACCAAACAAAAAACAAACCAAAAAGCCAACAACAAAAAAACCCAAAAGGCTAAGCTGTGGGAATTGCTAAAGCTCACCCTGCCTATTTTTCATCCATCATATTTTCGTAACGTAGGCAAGTTTTTCGTGTGGATCTTCAGAATCAGGTAATAAAACACACCTAAGTTTGAAAAGTCCAGTGAAACTGTTGAATAGCACCCACATACTCACATCACCCGTCTGTCCTGAATAGTTATTTTTAGCTGTCTCCTAGCTACAGATCCTTCCAGCACAAAGCTTTGTAATTTCAGTCAGGCACACATATGCGTATACGTAGCTTTTTCTCCCCTTTCCCCTATGTATTAACAGAATTGCAGATGCTTACCTTCAGAAAACATAAAAAATAATTTTTAAAAAATCAGAATAGCTTCTGAAATTGTTCATTCAAGCACAGACTATTCATCATGAAATACATCTGTAATCCTTTAGCTGGAAGGAGAGTTATGCTTACTTTGGGCCAAACCGTCTCAAGGAATGTATTAGAATGTGAATGTTTTGACAGTTCATAACACCTTTCATCTGAAGTTCCTCAAATGCTTCATGCATATTAATTGAGGTTCTTTCTTGTAGCAAGATCTTTTTCTTATACCCAGTTTACATATGAGCCCTTGAGGCATAAGTGATGAAGACCCACTTTTTCCAAAATGTGGAAGTAGTTGTCTCAGTGCCTGGTTGCTCTTCATGGCAAGATTAGGGTAATTTCAAATGTGTTTCGTTTTGTTTCTCTAAAAATGTATTAGGAGTAAGAGGAGGTGCAGGAAGTAATAATGTCTAAGAATTTAATTAATCTGTAACTTGACTGTAAGAGGTAAGTATGAAAATAAGGATCAAAATGTTTTCAGGAGTATAGATGCGTTCTCCAGACAACTTCTGAAAGTTGTTCATCTTGGTAAATAGCTAAGCTGAAAGCATCTGTTAAAAGTGCTGAAACAAATACTTTTCATGGGAAATTGTAAAACCATCCTCAAAAACAGATTGTAAGAATATCAACCTCATGCACATGTGCAAAAGAAGGCAGTGTGTGGGGCAAGAGGCACTATGGGCTTGGTATAGACAAGGCAGAGAGGACTCAGGATGTCACAGAAACAGGAGCAGTGATGGCAAATCGTTGCCATGTGTGTCCTGTGTGGCACCACCAGAAAGCATAGCTGATGTCATCAGCAATGCCAATGCTTTGTAAAATGTGGGTTTGCCCAGTGACTCACAGACACCTTTTCCTGAGACTTTCACTATCCCTAGCTACCATTTTGACCCTTCAGGATGAATTAAAAAGAAAACAAAAGAGTCTAACAAAAAGAAACTAGGTCTTTTTTTGCTTCATTGAAATAGAAAAATAAGTAGAGAATGTAAGTGTGGGGATCGAGCTCTGTGGATACTGGGGGTAGAATGGATACAGGCTTCTGCTTCCACCTGTACAGCCCTGTTGTAGGAAAGGCTTACAAGCTGTGCTGCAGGCAGGGCAGAGTCAGCACATTCCTTGCAAGTATCTTGAGTGTGCAAAGTGGAACTGTTTTGTTGATGAGCTCTGGAAAATCCCTTCTAGCAACCAATCTTTGCTCTCTTTACTCCTGGGTCCTTTCAAAGCATCATCAGTGACAGCACTTGCTTGGTGTAGTACTTTGTTCCTAAAGAAGGGAGGGAATTCCTTACCCATCAGGATTACAAAACACAGGGTTTCCAAGGACTAGGCATTCCCAACTCCAAATTATTTGGCTATTCTCCGTTTTGATAGATTTCCAAAATTTCTGGACAGTACTGACGGCAAAGTATCTTGTGATGGCTGAAAGCAAATCCTTTTCATAAGACATTTAAACTTTCATCCTTTCCAAATATTTGATATTTTTCTCTCCAAAATTTTTTTTTTTCCTGCAGGAGTCTCACAGCCTTTGCCCTGATCATAAGTAACTAAGCCTTATTAGCCATGACTGACAGGCAAGTAAGCAAGCAAGAACTGAGTGGGATAAGCCATGGTACAGACCGTGAAATCACTGATCAATGAGATCCAGGAGAGTAACACCTGAAACCGCTGTAAAGACCTAGTGTGACAGCATCGTGTATCGATCTGAGACAGCATCTGGCTATAAACCCTCCCAGCAAGAGAGTTTGGGAAAGCTGGTACATGGACATCTGGCACTGCGTACAAGCAGAGGACCCAAGATACAACTGTTAAAACATTGCGTGCCAAGCCCTCGGGCACAGCCCACCATGGAGCTGCTGGAGAGAGTGTTGCTTTTTTCTGCAGCCTCAACGTTCTGGAAACAGTGGGGGAATCGTGCACATAACTATATATTAACTCTGTGTGTGTGTCTGTATGTGTCTGTGTGTGCATCTGTGTGTACACGTGCACATGGATGTGTGTGCGCAATCCTTTACCTGACACAGCCTATCCCACTTTTTTGGTCCACCTAATAAATTCAGCTCATCCATGTCATGTTATCTGGTGTTCCTTTTCCCCCATGACATTATATTACTAACAAAGAATAGAAGTCATCTTGCTTCAAAATATTTTTTCCCTTTTTGTGAGGGACTACAACTTTCTCATATTTTTGTAAATGTCTCAGCATTGAAAAAAAATTTTTTTTGTAAGATCTTGCTTTTGATCCAGCATGGAGGGTGAAAAGTTTTAATGTTCTGCTTTCTCTTCTTAAGTGATACACTTTGAAGTAAAATGACTGCTATTTTCTCCCCCCTACACATTTTATAAGCCATGTTTTACCCAGGTTTCAGCAGAAAAGAAAGCATGTGAAACAAAAAAAGTGAAAAAATATGGGAATATTTCTAGTTTTGAAAAAGTATTTAAAACTTCTAGACTCCTCAGGTATTATACTCTGAGTTGATATTCTAAGAAAAATGCCACTGGAAACAATATGTAATTAAAAAGACATAACATTTTTCTGACAAAAATAAGCCTTGGCAAACAATTTTAGATTAGCTCTTGAGTATCTCTGTAATTCAGAGATGTCACCTAGCTACAGGAAGACTTCTTAGGCCAAGATTAAGATATATTGGGTGTTACACAAGATGGTATCTACTATAGCTGCTTTGATATGCAAATTTACTTGACAACTTGCACCATGCCTTTACCCCTATACTATTTTTCCAGTCTACAAATTAAGGCAATAGTCTCTTTTTTTTTTTTCATGTTTGTTATAATTTTTGTTCTATGTAGAGGATGCATACCTACTTATTGAGGAAGTTGTCCTGCAGGATATAATTTTGATAAAGGTAACACCAACTTCTGAATCTGTTATGAGGATTAATCTTCTCACTTTCATTTGTTCCTGTCAACACATCTTTCCTGTGTATTCACTGTAAGCCCTGAGAATCTGCTCATGTTCCAGCAGAGACTGAAAATAGTCACTCCTTTTCACCTCTTCTGGCTGCATGTCAGAGTAGCAGCTCTGTTGCATTTGGCCTTTGTCCTCATCCACTTAACATTCTGTAAAATGTTGTGGGTTTTTTTTGTGTGTGTGTGTTGGATGCTCAGACAACAGGGATCTAGCTGAAAATCTCTTTTAAAAATCCTCTAAATTTGTAACTCCTGCCTGCACTCAGCAGTGCACTGCCACAGGCTGTGTGCATCTCCCCTGTCTTTCTATTTTGTTCCTATGCCTAGGTAATTAGTTACTGGTCTTTATTTCCATAGCACTTAGTATAGAAAGAGGAAAAAAATCCACATACTGCTTTTTTAACACTGTGCCTGGCATGGTGCAAGTTCTACAGTAATCTTACGTATCAATCCTTAGCAGCTATAGACACAACACTACATAATACCCAGTATATCTCAATGTTGGCCTAAGTAGGTTTTCTGGATATTTTCTATAATAGTATATTGTTCAGACTTGCTTTTAAAGATCTCCAGTACTAAGCTCTGTAATGACAATCTAGACTGTAAGGACAACCTTCAGAGGCTACTGCTTAAGTGTACTTACGGAGAAAACAAGTGACAGGCAAGGTGTCTTGCATTAGCAATATGTGGGAACAGCTAACCCTGTGCAGTTGGTTTCCTTGGGGTTAGCACTCCTGCAGACTGGAAGCAGCTAGCATGGGTGTCTGCACACAGACCGAGACAGAAAGGGATGCTGAAGGCTAGGAGTCTGGTGAATAACTCTGGTGATAGGAAAGGATAATTAGAAATTCCTGGGGGACTGGTATCAAGAAGGACACTATCCAAGGTCTCTGCTCAGCTTGACACAAAGGAAATACAAGAAGCAAGAAACTTCTGGCTGAATGAATGCTCTTCTCTCAGAGTAATAAGAGGAAAAACACCGCAATACGTTCTTTTCCCATTAGGTCTGGAGACATTTTCTTGTGTGAGCATCTCAGTTTCTGCTTTTATTATTTCCAGTAAGAGCAAGAAATCTAAACCTTCCCACAAAATGTATTTTCAAAGTGTTGATTTACAAATCAAAATATTTTGTGCAAGCTTCTGTGTGACTATGCTTTCCGTGGTTTATAACATCTTGAAAATGAGTAAAGCATAGCTAATCACATTGATAAGATATCTTCATGCAATGTTATCTTTAAAAAAGAATGGCTACATTTTCTGACCAGCTTCTCCTATGGTACAGCTGCATAAATACAGAAGTCCTTCCCAATAATTCTGTGCAGTTGATATGACATTTAGAGGAACTAATACTGACAACCTACGGTTGTTGTTCAAGAAGTGATGAAAATTCCTTTCCTCATACCTGTTTAGCCTATCAGAAAGGTCTGAAGATTTGTGAGGTTTTTCTTCCCACATCTTTTAATGTCTGTGCTCTTTCTTCATCTCTACAATCTCTTGGGGCATGAGCAAAGCTGAGGAGTTTGCCCTATTCAAAACTGATTTTCACTCTAGGCTGCTGTTAGAGGCTGACAAACAGAGATCTTAAAAATCAGTATCAGGTGTTAACACGGGTATCAGTCACAAACTTTTACACAAGCCAACATGGTGAGAAGCAGAACTGGTGTCAGGTGCAATATCTTCATTAAGCACTGGGGGTAAGTGTTCAAAATAAAGCCTGGGCTGCAAATGCTAGTTTCTAATAGCAGACATACTGAGTTGTTCACATATGTGCTATGAATTTGCTACTTTTACAGCTGCTTCCAGCAATTCAAAATAAATACTACGCTTCCATCCTATCAACAATGCCACTAACTTTCTGAAAGATGTAAATAGGGTATTAATCAGTAGACGCAGAGAGTTGATTTATGTGAAACTGATGCCAGAACGCCACATACAGCTTGAACATCAACACTTAAAATGAACTGAAAAAATGGAAATGTGGGAAAATATTTGGTAATTGTTTGAAGGCTAGGGAAACACTCTGCCAATATCCAATCTTTATTTAGGATTTTTTCTTTAATAAGAAAGAAAGATGATTTAATTTTGGTAGAAAAATCTATTTATTGGTATAAACGGGATAAAATAGAGAACATGCTGAGCCTACCAACACTCATACGTATAGTAAAAAAAGGCTGTTGGCCAAAATATGGAGGGAAGAGATGCATCCGGAGTCTATTAGTGACTGGGTCCCTTCCAAAATGCTGAGCATACTAAGGCACAGTTTATAAATGTGGTTACTGAATGGTACTTGAATGAAATACTACGGCTTAAACAAATGTGTTTAATAGCCTCTTCCAGTCTGAAAGACAAGAAGTTTATAGTGAAGAAACCAAGGGAATTGGAGGGTAGAGGAAGAAATTAACATGCTATCGAAGAAGAACAGGTAGATAACAGGAAGGCAGAGCAACATCACAGTGATAACTTTCCCTTGATTAAGTGAACAGCACTGATGGTTTATTAATAAGAAGTTTTGTTCGTAATATGTGAAGAATGTTTTAAGTGATACATTATTCAACGGTTTCTCTCTAAATTCTTTTCTTTTTTCTTACAAGGTTGCTAAATGGGTTACTATCCCTGACTGCCAACATGTCAGGCAAACAGAGTAGCCTCAGTTGAACGGGTTAATAGGATCTGAAAACCTCTTATTTTATCTCTCTGGTATGCTATCAAAAAGCAGCTAAATATCATGATCTTTCATTATGGTAGCTAGTCTTTAATGGCAATGAAGTCCAGAGAAAATACAGTATATGGAAAGAATGCACTATAGAACTTAGAAAAATGTGACAATATTTAATGTATTGCAATGTAAATTGCAAGTCAGGGTGAAAAAAGTGTCAGAAAAAACAGGCACGTAGTGGAATTTTTAACTACATAGTTTCTCAGTGTGATTTAGTATGTATGATATAAGTGCCTGTGACCAGCAGTTTTTACTCAAGTGTTTCAAACAAGGGAAGAGCTTTGGAGAATGACTGAGATGTCACAGAATCACAGAGGTTGGAAGGGACCTCGAAAGATCATCTAGTCCAACTCCCCCTGCCAAGGCAGGGCCACCTAGAGCACATCACTCAGGAACGTGTCCAGTCAGGTTTTGAATGTCTCCAGAGAAGGAGACTCCACAACCTCTCTGGGCAGCCTGTTCCAGTGCTCTGTCACCCTCACAGTGAAAAAGTTTTTCCTCATGTTAACCCGGAACCTCCTATGCTCCAACTTGCACCCGTTGCCCCTTGTCCTATCGCTTAATGAGACCGAGAAGAGCCTGGCTCCATCTTCCTGAGACTCACCCTTAACATATTTATAAACGTTGATGTGGTCACCCCTCAGCCTCCTCTTTTCCAAGCTAAAGAGACCCAGCTCCCTCAGCCTTTCCTCATAAGGGAGATGTTCCACTCCCTTGATCATCTTCGTGGCTCTGCGCTGGACTCTCTCTAGCAGTTCCCTGTCCTTCTTGAGCTGAGGGGCCCAGAACTGGACGCAGTACTCCAGATGTGGCCTCACCAAGGCAGAACAGAGGATGTCATTAATGTTTAACTATGTTTTGTTACCTCTGTGGTTCACTGTAATCATACATCATGCGTGATCTGAGAGAATTTTGTTGTGATTGAAATGAATAAAAAATTTTAAAAACAAAAGCTAATTTCAAACAAGATAAAAGAGAAATATTTGTATTTAGGCACTATTTTTCTTTGGAAATTTAAAGTCATTTCCTCCTCACTCATATTTCACCTTTTCTAGTGTTCTTCAAACCTGAGAAGCCACACTTGTATATTTTAAAAAGAGAATATAACACAAGGATCTTCCTAACATGGACAGATATGTAAATCATTTTGTTAGGCATTATAGAGTCAAACCCTCCAGCATTTCACCTCTGTAATCCTCGCATTGAAAATTTGCCTGACTTCATCCATTTTAGTTTAATGGTATAGGTATATTTCTATAGTACCTGAAGAGCAAGGCAATTTATATTCATGATAGGCAATTTTAAAGTTTCTAATGGATGCTTTAGCCCCAGCTAGAGCTGAAGAATGTTCTACTGTATTTACATACTTGTAAATGCACGCTAGAACTGCACAGTGCAATAGAAGTGTTATCACATTTACAGTTGCTGCCTAGCTGGCATACTAGTGCTTTTTCTTTTCTGTTTTCTGTTATGGAAAACATTCCTAATGTCAAGCATTATTAGCACACCTCTGGATTCCCTGCATATTTTCATTTTACAAAAGAAGCTGCATTGTCCTGGTTCTTTTTTGATGTAACTAGGGAAAGAATTGAATTCCTTGTACAGTAAAAAAATATTATAATTATTGAGTAACCTTTTAAATATGTCAAACAACTTCAGATAACATAAGTGGGTAAAGTATATCACATAAGGCTCACACAGACTTTTAGCTACAGATACACAAGACAAGCTGATAGATGACAAGAACAAATCTTTTAACAAATGATCTGTGGCTTTTTTCATACAAAACTAGGAAGGCTTTGTCCTACTTCCTGTAGTGGTTTCACCTTGGCTAAACGCCACGTTCCCACCAAGCTGCTCTATCACTCCCCTCCTCAGCAGGGCAGAGAGGGGAGAGAAAAAAATAAGATGGAAAAGACAACTCCAAAATCATGGATTTAGATAAAGGCAGTTTTAATAGAGCAAAAGCAAGACCGCGCATGGAAGCAAAGCAAGGAAAAACAAAAGATTGTTCTGTACTTCCCATCAGCAGGCGATGTCCAGCCACTTCCTGGGAAGCAGGGCTTCCAAAAGCGTAGTGGTTACCCCGGAAGACAAAACGTTGAAAAAACGAATGCTCCCCATTCCTCTCCCTATCTCTCAGCTTCCCATTGCTGAGCAGACGTCATATGGTATGGAATATCCCTTTGGCCAGTCTGGGTCAGCCGCCCTGGCTGCGTCCCCTCCCAGGATCTTGCCCACCCCCAGCCTACTGCTGAGGGGGTGGAAGAAGGGTTGGAGACACAGCCTTGATGAGTGCCGGCACTGCTCGGCAGTAGCCAAAACACTGGTGTGTTATCAACACCTTGCTGCTACCAATGCACAGCGCTGTGAGGGCTGCTACGGGGAAATTAACTCCAGCTCAGCCTGACCCAGTACAGTTCCAGTTCTTCAACTTTGAGCAATCAGCACCAGGCCAAGACAGAAAGAAATGGATACCTGCAAGTATCTTTAATGCAGTGAGAAAAGGTTACATACCTTCCAGGCAAACTGAGAAGATTCTTGGTGATGAAGAGGGAAACTGTTTGCATTTGGAAGTGTTCAATAGGTTGCTTCATTTTTTCATTTGTTCTCAGCACCTATTATGGCGTCTTGTTTACTTGATCATTAATACATTGAACTCAGTGCTTCCCTTCCAAGTCTCTCCAAAGTGGCTCATGAAAAGGTAAATTTGAGTCATAGATGTTGAAGGTAGAACGCCACTGATAGACTTGAGGAGGAAAATAACATCCCGAATCTTTTGTTTGATTTTAATGGCTGCACCAAACTCTCTGCTAGAGCCTACATTACAGTGTAAGTAATTATTCAAATTTTATTGTCTATCTTTTTGAAAGACTTTTAAGTTTTCCCATGTATTCTGTCTATCTTAAAATCAGAGTTATTATTCAACTGCATGAACAGTAAACAGTAAAAGTCCAAACTTCATGGTATTTTTATCCTTTAAGTTTCTTTTACATTAAAATCAGTATTTCCTTGACCTTAATGATTCTAGTGCAGTTCATTGCCGCAGAGTACTGAGCATTGCCTTTCCATTTGGCCCAATTATTTGATACTTTATGAGGTAGTAGGTTTATGATTTGTACTCAGATTTGATGTAGTTCATGGTAGTTACCATAGCATTTATCAACATTGCTCTAAGTTCCAGTCTGCTGCTCTGTGTGTAAAATTGGTTTTGGAGGCTCCAAAACCACAGGATCTGTTACAATGTGCACCAATTTATTCATTTAGACAATAAACAGTGAATTAATACTATTCAAGGCAAATATATATTTGTAGTGCATCACCTAAACTGAAACCTAATCTAGTGTTCCAGTTGGCTCAATGGGCTTTACGTCAGGACTGAAACCCTGCAGTGCCCAAATTGATGACCTCTTCCATCTCCAGAAGCTTTTAGCAGGAAGAATTGTGTACTGATAGTGAAGTACTTGAAACACACTTAAAAACACCCGAAAAATAATCTCCCAGAATTTGCCAGCCAAATTCTTCTTTAGTTTGCTTTAAGTCTTCCATTCTTGTTAGGCACAAGCACAAATAAATGAAGTAAAATGCCACACACTTTAGCCAACATAACAAGGGAAAACCTTTTATTTTCTGTGTTTCTGTTCTGACCTGATAGAAAAATTATTCCTGGTTGCTGTATTTCAGTACATGATAGGTTACGAAGTTCTTTTAATATTTATTTCTACTGGTTACTTTCAGCCTAATATTTTGAAGATACTCTTCACTTCATTTTTGGTAAATTTGTCGTGTTGTGTGGTTAGTTAAAGAGTTTGCAGGAGCACACATGCCAAACAGACACGCAGGGGCAAAACTAGGCAATTTTTACCTAATATCAGAACTATGGTCTAGAATTGACAAGGAGTAATGGATTTAAGCTGAAGGAGGACAGATTTAGGTTAGATGGTGGGAAGAAACTCTTCTCTGAGAGTGGTGAGGCACTGGAACAGGTTGCCCAGAGAAGCTGTGGATGTCCCATCCCCGCAGTGTTCAAAGCGACGCTGGATGAGTCTTTGGGCAACCTGGTCCAGTGTAGGGTCTCCCTGTCCATGGCAGGGGTGTTGGAACTAGGTGGTCTTTGAGGTCCCTTCCAACCCCCCCAAAAAAACCCAAACCCAAACAAAAAACCAAAACCCAACTAAAAACCAAACAAGCAAACAAAAAAACCCCAAACCCAAAACAATGAACTTATCTGATTAGGTTAACAGTCATTCACTACGTGAAAATGCCTTGAAATACTGAAGAATGAAATCCTGGATTCTTGCAGTCTTCTTATCAAGGGACCAGTATTTTTCTCTTCTTTTTTCCCCTTCTCATCACTTCAAACTACCTTTCATTAAGGTTGCATCATAGTAGATAATTACACAGGTTGAGTGTCTTCTTTTTTTCCCCCTACCTTTTCCTTTGACCTGGGAGGTGCCTATGCATAGATCACTGCTTTTCGGCTTTAGCATAAGACTAATGATAAAACTACTCATACATAAAAAACTTTGATACCTACGGAAGGAAAGTACCACTTCATCAGCCTCAGTAAATGTGCTTGCTTCTGATATTGCCCTGAAGAAGAAAGTTAATTTACAACGCTTTCCTGGAATAAGAAGCAGCAGGGAAGATAAAACAAACTAGACTGACACTAACAGTCTCAGTATGCTGGTATGCTACTTTCTTTTCAGGGGGAAAAAAAAAAAAAGTCAGTTCATTCCAAAGACTTTCAAAAAAACCTCCTGAAATCAACAGGAACTGTTTCAATGACATAACATCTAGTGATTCAATGTCCTGCAAAATACCTAACGCAAAACTCACACTTATATACGCACTTCCTATGCTTCGTGTATGTGCGTGTAAATACATCTGGTGAATTTTGAATTTGTTTTTCACAAGCCATCAGGATATAACTGAGTATTTGTTAGCATGACTTTGCTCACTTAGCTGATGTTAATGTGATGTTTCAGATCCTTTTGACCTACATTTAACATCAGGTTATTGTCAAGTAAGAATTAATGCCTTTCAAATTAACACCCATTTTGGCAAAGGGGAAATGCTCTTGGTATGACTTCCTAGATGTAAACACCTTTCACTAACCTTGTCTAGTAACAGTTAGAAAAACATTTAAACATGCTATAATTATTTCAGAAGTGATTATGGACTGCAGAACACATAATAAGGTACAGCTTTATTTTGGAAATTCAGTAGCATGTTTACCAGACACGTTGTTAGCAATGGGATATAGATCTTAATACATGGTTCAATGAAAGGATGTCCTCAGTTTGTTCCATGCTGTAGTACTACAAGCAAAAGACAAACAGCTTTTATTTTATTCATAGAAAACTCTGTGTTACTTATGGTCCTGCTGAAAATGCCCTACCTTGCAGATCTTCCTGTGGATTTGAAGAGTTATTCAGAAAATAACATGCCACTCATCCACTGTAAAGACAACAAAATTCAACCCCTAATAACTCTATTTCTATTTTCCCTTCATAGCTGCTGCAAATTAGTTTTTCATTCTGCCCCACTATTTTTTGGTTCCTATGTTCTTCCTTCAAATCTAGCAAAATGTTAATGTTTTCAACTCTAGCACTCTTTCAGTCTGGCAACTTTCACTCATCTAACACAAATCTAGCACAGTTGTGCCATCTCCCTTGGAGTCCCACATTTGTTCAAGTGCATACCCACAGTCCCACCAGACCATACATGCCCAAATGTCCTAGGACTTCTGGATCCCTGGGCTCCAAGAACCCACTGCTAGAGTCCAGCTGCTCAAAAAACTTCAGAATTCATAATAGGTTCGGTTCTGTTTTTCAGGGCACATTTGATTTTAACTCCTGGAAGGGCAGGAATAGAAAATTTACTGCAAAGTATTATTTCTTTGGATTCATTATCAGTTCAGTCTGGCATGACTTAGAAAGCCTACAAGGCTCCTTGCCAAGCTCATGGCCTTTAGGTTTTAGCCTCTGGTTTGATTCACTAAGAATGTGTGATTGATATCTGGGTAATTTTGAACACAGATACACTGTCAAGCTAACTGCTTCTGAAATCAACGGATCAATTTCTTAAAAATAGTTCTTGTTTAAAAAGCTGACAATGGGTATCACCCTGTTTGCCTCCTGTCGTGGTTCAGCCCCAGCCGGCAGCTGAGCCCCACACAGCCGCTCACTCACTCCCCTGTCAGCAACACACGGGGCAGAATAAGAACAGCCAAGGGCAAACGGCTTTGAGTTGAGATAATGACCGTTTAATGGGCCAACAAAGGGAGAGGGAAAACCACAAGAAAGTAGCAGTAGGTACACAGGGATGTACACAAAGGCGATGACAAACGGAGCACTTTACCAATCGCGGATCAGATGCTCGGCCCCCAGAGAGATCATCCTGGAGCAGCACCGTGCAACACGCCCCCTGGCCAGTCCCTTTTATAGGGTTATGATGGCACGTGGTACGGAATAGCGTAGGTTCGGCTCACCTGGCCTGCATCCTAAAAATTAACCCCATCCTGGCCAGAGCCAGGACACCTCCTTTCCAACATCTTTTTCATTTTTGAACTTTTCTATTGCTTGGTCTGGATTCTGCCTTTTTAAAGCCATTTGGAGTTTGTGCCACGGGATGAAGTCTGTAAAACAGGAGGAATAAGGCCTAAGTTACAAATTTTTAAAGTTCAAGGCCACATATATGTACAACCTTGCCAAGCATTTTTTGAGAGTTCTTGCCTTGCCCAATTCACCTATTACTGCACTTAAAAAGCTTTGTTCTTTTCCAGTTTATAGCATCCTCCAATTTGATCCAGCACTGTAAATCACAATAATGCTAGATTTGTGACACTGTGTTCGCTTCTATGGCAACAAAATGCTAAGTTACAAATACAGGATTATGGTTGTCAGCAAAATTATTCTTATCCAAGCACAAATATGCCAGATAATAAATAGCAAAGGAAATGTAAAAAAATGGTGAGTCAACTAAGTTGTTCTGCATAGAAACATAAAAGAATCAGTCTTAAGAGCCTATTCTTAAGAGACCAGCAAAAATTGGTTACCTAGCATTGGCTGTTTTAATTACAGGTCAAATAAAATTTCTTTTGAAAACTTGGATGTTTTCAAGTGTCACTAAAGGCAGGAAGTTTTCTGCTGGAAACGGGGTCCTTGGCACAAATGTTATTATATTCTATTGAGAGGTATTGGTGTGAAAGATGGCTTTAATAGGAAGACTTCCAGTGTGAATTTTCTGGCTGTTCTTGACAAACAATTTCTCTCTTGATGGAATCATAGAATCACAGAATGGTTTGGGTTGTAAGAGACCTTTAAAGGTCATCTAGCTCAACCCTGCTGCAATGAGCAGGGACATCTTCAACAAGATTGCATTGCTCAGAGCAGTGTCCAACCCGACCTTGAATGTTTCCAGGAAGGGGGCATTTACCACCTCTTTGGACAACCTGTTCCAGTGTTTCACCACCCTCACTGCGATAAATTTCTTCCTTGTCTCTACCCTGAATCCACCTTCTTTCAGTTTAAAACCATTACACGTCATCCTATCACAACAGACCCTGCTAAAAGTCTGTTCCCGTCTTTTATATAAGCCCCATTTAGTTATTAAAAGATTGGAGCTTTCTCTTCTCCATGCTACGCAACCAAAACTCCCTAAGCCTGTCTTCAGAGGAGAGGGGCTGAAGCCCTCTAATCAATTTCAGGATCCCCCTCTGAACCCGCTAAAACGGCTGCGTGTCTTTCCTGAGCTGAGGAACCCAGAGCTGGATACAGTACACCAGGTGGGGTCATACAAGAGCAGAGAGAAGGGTAGAAAGACTTCCCTCAACCTGCTGGTCACCTTTCTTTTGATGATGTCCAGGATAAAGCTGAATTTCTGGGATCAGAACACTCACTGCCCTTGTCAATGGGATGCACACTCATTTTCTCAGCTGCCTCTGAGGCTGGGTGGACTTCGCTTATAGTGAACGTCTTGGAGTTCCCTCAGATGCAGGCATGGGAGGCTGGAAGGGGCCCACTAGGTCCTCCGCCTCATGCTGAAGCTGACACTCCATGCCTCTGTTGCCAGCACGCAAATACTCACTGAAAGCTCATAAAGAGGAGGACTGTGAAGAACCTCTTCCTTTTAACATGATGATCTCTTTCCTGAAAAAGTGGGAGTCCTGGTGTTAACTCTGCGAAGGGGATGAATCTTATGTCCTAATGACAAGGCACCAGCTGTAACTCATATCCCCAAGAGTTACTGGGGTTTCTAATGACCCCTCTACTCATATGATCTCTGACCACATCAGGGTGCCAAGAGGCTGCCTGAGGACACGTGGATGGGCTGCAGAGAGCGGTTGCAGCTCCAAGCAGGCCCCTCTCCCCAGGCCCTGGGGCTTTGCACAGCCCCGGTCTCCGGGTGTGCTTGGCACCCCACAGCTACAGCCCATTCCCGCTCCCTGTGGCAGTGAGCACCAACACCAGACTCCACAGGCTGCGCGCTCGTCTTCTCGGCTGCCTCTGGGGCCAGGTGGGCTCTGCGTACAGTGAGCATCTTGGGAGCTCCCGGAGCTGCAGGCATGGGAGGCTGGAAGGGACCCACCAGCGCCCCTGCCTCATGCTGGAGTTGACACTCCGTGCTGTCTCATGTCCCTTGGCGGGCTGCGAAGGAGGTGAGTCTCATCTCCCAATGACATGAGTTCCACTTGGTGGAAGCACTAAATCAGTGAGCTGAGGAGCTGGAGACTCCCGGTAGGCAGCACCACCGCCCTC
>VWZZ01008012.1:69830-120595 GCA_013399095.1 Psophia crepitans | reverse complement strand
AGTCATGTTCCCCGCTGCATCCACTAGAGGATGGAGATTCTCCTTGGCCCTTCTCTTACTGTTAATATATTTGTAAAAACATTTTTTGTTGTCTTTTACTATCGTGTCCAGGTTGAGCTCATGCTGGGCTTTAGCCTTCCTGATTTTTCCCCTGCATACACTAGCAACTTCCTTGTACTCCCCTCGAGTTGCCTGTCCCTTCTTCCACTGGGAGTAAACTCTCTTTTTTCACCCAGAGACTCAGCAAAAGTTCCCTGTTCAGCCATGCCGGTCTTCTTCCTTGCTGGCTCGTCTTACAGCACACAGGGACAGCCCGCTCCTGCACCTTTAAGACTTCCCTCTTGAGAAGCGTTAAATCATTTCACCAATAAATCCAGACTGCTGTAGCTATGGCTATCTTGCATTAAGTATGCTATCACATTTAGAATAAAGTTGATTGTCAGTTCATTTTTTGTAATTTCAAACAAATTGAAATATTTCTATGCTGACAAACCAGATTTTCTAGTCAAATTATTACTGAAAATCACGGATACGTTAACTCCCCTTTAAAACAAGTTGGAGGGAGGGGGATAGCCTGCTTATTTCTGGGGAAATTAAAACAAACAAATAAAAAAACCCACCTGGGCAAAAAGATGTATTTTCTTTAGTATTTATTTGCAGGAGCTGCTTAGACTTCATACTTCTTTTTCTTTCAATAATTATTTTTAAGTAAAAATTATTGAAATTGACACTTCTATAGAATGTGTTCACAGAATTTTTTATAATCCAGAAACAATGAAAGTTTTGAAAGTCTGTGTAATGGGAAGAGTGGGGGATGTTAATAATACCAGCTTTGCCAGCAGTAATGCAGAAAGAAGCCAAGCCCAAGGATTGCAAGTGCAATTGATTGTCTTCTACTTTAGGTAGGGAAAAAAGAGACACACATCCCTTCACATCCTAAAGTTTATGACATAAAATGGGATCATATAAATATTTATTTAACTGCTTGTCTGAAATAAAGTAGCATTTAGCTAACTGCCTGTTATTTGGTTATTATGAAGTTTAAAATATAATTGTTATAGAACCTGAAAGGAAGTTGTAGTGAGGAGGGTGTCAGTCTCTTCTCCCAAGTAGCAAGCCACAGGACAAGAGGGAATGGCCTCAAGTTGCGTCAGGGTAGGTTCACATTGGATATTAGGAAAAACTTCTCCACAGAAAGAGTAGTGAGGTATTGGAACAGATTGCCCAGAGAGGTGGTTGAATCACTGTCCCTGGAGACATTCAAAAAAAATGTAGATGTGGCACTCCAGGACATGGTCTAGTAGGCATGGTGGTGGTAGGCTGACAGTTGGACTTGATGATCTTGGAGGTCCTTTCCAACTTTAGTGATTCTGTGATTCCATAGAATCATAGAAAGGGTATCATAAGATGTCAAATACATCAATCTTAATTTTCTGTAAGATTGTGTTTTATGTGTATCTCACTTTACTAGCAATATTATGGTGACAGTATTTGTGGCACGTCATATAGAATCCATTGTTAGTATAGACCTATTTATTTTTGCAGTAAGGCAAATTTAAGCACAAGGACACCCTACTCAGCATGTTCAGTTTAACCAAGCCGTAAGAATATATTCTTTATAACTCTATAGTGAATTTCAGCTGTGCAGAACCAATTAAAAGATCATAATATTATTCAGTAGAGAGGGAAAAAAAACCGTTCAAAAAATCGTAGAACATCTTTCATTCTCTATTGGTTCAAAAAAGCCTTTTCATCTTGGCGAATTCTTGTATCCTGCCAACTCTTTATTTGATCAAAATGATACATTGTAAGAAACTAAGACAAATTTCACAGATGTAAGAACTGTGAATAACAATGGGAATTTCTTTCAAATAGACACTTAGCAAGATTTCACCAAAGTGAAAGTTTTTAGTCTTTCCCAAAACTGAAGTCTGCCAACTCCTTTCAGTCCCATGTTTGAGTACTAAAAGTGAGTGCTGTTTAGCTGCTGGATACTTGTTTATCCTTTAAAATTCTTTGAAGATGCCTTTTGGAAAAGGATTTTAATCAAAGTCTCATTGCCCTGAGTTTAAGAAAAAAATGAGATCGTCTGTTATAAAGCTATATGGAAGAAAGGAAAATGCAGTACCAGACTGGGAGAGAGATAAGAGAGAAAGGACTTGGTAGAAAGCAGAGTTGCATGCTCTGAAATTTGCATTATAAATATCAAAGGCTCTGTCCTTCCCTACCTCTAACAAAAAGTGTCCACTTGAGGATTCAGCATGGAGCAGTGTACCATAAAGCCATACCTATCCTAACGGCAGACGGTAGGGGTGAGGTCCTCAGTGGACTTAAACTTTTCATTGCTCAGCAGCAAATGCCTTAACTGGAGAGTGAGGATGAAATTAAAAGATCCTGACTACTCTCTTTAATTACTCAAATATTTCTGTTACGGTCACTAGCCCAATTTTACATGCATGATTTTGATCAGTTGTTTGCTTTCAGCTTCCAAGAAAATACTCTTACCCTGGCTCACAACATTGTTCTTGCATTTCATTAATTAAGCATTTAAATGTGATCATTTTTATACTTTTCTGTACTATACTTCTGTAAAATTGTCATTACTGGGTATGGTTCCTCTTCATGGAAATTAGTGAAAACCGCATGAAGCAAGTTTTCAATTTTTACCTCATTTTGGCACTTTTCCACACATCTGTAAAAACAGATAACAATAACAGTATGTTTGCTTCCTAAATACCTATTACGCATATGCCAGAGTAGTGCCTCTGTATCCATACACTTACCTACTTTTTTATTAAAATAGGAACAGGTCTTGTTTTTTAATAAGGCTTCTGCATGCAATGCTAAGGTATTGAATCATAGAATGCTTTGGGTTGGAAGGAACCTCAAAGACCACCTAGTTCCAACCCCCTGCCATGGGCAGGGACACCCTCCACTAGACCAAGTTGTCCAAAGGTCCATCCATTGTGAACTTCAACACTTGGTAGTAATGGGAACTTGTCAGATTTCCTAGTTTCTTGGTCATGGACTGATGGCATCAAACCAGGAATGCAGGCACCCAAATGTACTTTCTACATACTCTCTTCATATGTGGGCATCCCGGGTTTTGAGAATATTCCCAAGCAGTGGTGTTGGTGAAAGTACAATTCAGCGCCTGTTTACATAAGTGTTGAAGCTTAAATTTATTTCAAAAAAGCCTATTCTCATTGTAATTTTTATAAATGCAACAGCAATTTAAATAGTTGATTAGTGACAGACTTTGACCACTTGCTCTTATCCATTATTGCTGTTATACAGTTCTGTTTGTGAGACGACAGCCCTACCATCGCTAAACATTTGATGTCACAAGCATTTTATGATGGAAAATATAACCTGTTCTGGGTTAGGAAGCGGAAATGTTTATCGTTTATTCTTGTCAACTGTCTCATTATTTCCCATTCATCAGAGCAGGTATTTAAGTCTGAGAAATAGGTCAGCAGGTTTTCATCCCTTTCATACCTCTTACAGAAACACTTTGATCAAGTATGTGCATTTTGGTTTAAGTGTCAATCTTTTGTAGTGCTTTTCCATAAATTTATCTGTGAAGAGTCTTGTTTTTCTCCTGTCACCATCTACGAACTAAGAAAACCCATTTTTAACCTATAAATAGGGAGCGTGGAAAAAGGGGGACACAGGGCCAGAGATGGCAAATACAGAACTAGCGTAAGAATGAAGAAAAGGGATTGTTCTTGAGCTTCTTTATAATTTTGTACTATTTTCTGGTTTGCTGGCGAGCATTTCAAAGCAAAGGAATGCTCCATCTTTTGCTCATGTATACTGGACCAGCACCAAGGTGTCTTAGAACTGAAGAAATATAAACAAGGGCTCAAGATGCCTCTTCATGTGCCATTATTACCTTTAGTTGTACTTCAAACCTTGTATTGAAGTGTAGGAATGAGCCATAAATTGTGCAGTGGTGTTTATTGTGTAATAAAATACCAAAGAGGGGGACAATTTAAGCTGTTATCTTCAAGGTGTGACTGGATTTTGCTTATGCTGCAGTAAATCAGGAATGTTGTCAGGGACATGAATGACATTGTGCTATCACATAACTATTATAAAAAAGAAAATTGTACAGAAAATTTTAGTACTATATATGAACATAAGATACTTACTCATTTTGCTTATTTAAATGTTCGAAATAGTGCAAGATGTGAAAGCAAACCTTCATAACTAGACGAGAAAGAGAAGTTAATTTGTTGTTAAGGCATTAGTCTTCAGCTGTTGCATGTCATCCCTGCTCACAAAAAAAACCCCACAAATTCTGCTGACCTACAGAAGACAAAAACCTTTCCCTATAATTCACGTCCACAGATCACTGTAGCAGAAACAGGACCCCCACTTTTGAGCACTTCTTCAGTGGCCCATGTAATTATGTAGAAGATTTTTGACTGAAACTAATCTTTATTCTGATAGTTACGGATCTTTACATGGTTGGATTTTTACTTGGTAATGTAGATGCTTTTTATATGAGAAAGTATATGTATATTTGCTTTGGACTAAAAGTTAGCTGTATGAAACAGATTTCTCATATTCTTTTTACATTGATATGATTACACAAAAAAGGAAAAATACCCACACCCTGAGAATATCATTGCAACTGCGGAAGTGGTTTAATAAAGTCTTGTCAGTACCATCACATAGCATGAAATTGTCCCGACACTTACACTGCTGCAGTACAAGTTAATACCTAGAGAATGGGTCCATACCATTGCACTGTCAGTAGAGCAATATTCAGCCTCAACAGTAGGGAAGTCACGATGCCCTTATCTCCCTGAAAACAGCTCTTAGTCAGCAGGAGCTCTAAAGTCAAACTCCGTGAGTTGCTGCTTCAAAGTACTTTTTACCCAGAAGTGATAGACAGAATTAGTTTTGAACCCTGGTTTTGCTGACCTCAGAGGAGTGAATTACCTTATTTTTAGAGACAGTATGACACACCGTCTAACTGTTTGCACAGCATTTGCAGTTTTCACCTGACTGGGGAGGAATCATTGAAATCTGACAATTATTCTGGCATCTCTTCTCTGACAGCCAAGACTGTTATTTGACCACAATGCCAAAGTGTATGTACAATTTTAGTACATACTCTTCGAAATTTGTGGTTTCTTGAAGGGGCCACTGAAGCCACCAAGATAATTTTTTCTAGGAGAAAATTATTCAGAATTAGATAGCAGTATTTCATTTGAAATGTAAATATTTATATGTATTTCGCTTACACAAATGTACTTATAAGAATGAAGTTTTTTCAGACGGTTACAGGTTGTTGGGATTTCTTGTCTGGAGGTTTACTAACAGAAACTGAATACAAAACTCATGGATCTGAATATATCAATCACTCGCCAAATACATCATACAAAAAATGTTAACAGGATTTTTAAACCTACACAGCGAATAAGCAAATGAAAAAGTAGTGTGCAGGTCAAAATGAAATCTATGATTGTAAATAAGATGTACATGTTAAGACAAGCCATGTTATAAAATGATCATTTCATCATGAAGAGTTTCATATATTATCATACATTACTTTTGGATGCATTGCTGTAAAACAGACATTATTTCAATGTGAAATCTCTTCTAAACTGCATAGCTAAAATATATTAAGATGTGCCAAATCCTCAATGTGTGTATTACGTCTTGTATATTATGTATTCAGTTCTAAATAGCTGCAACCTTGAATCCAGCTCACATCCAGGTGTTTTTTCTTCACAAAAGTCTGTGTTACATCAAAAATATAATTTAGTGAAAACTGGAGTTAAACTTGTTAGCTATAATGTTTTTTACATATGTTTATCAGACTTCACAGACACAAAATAAATGGCCAGGTACAGCATATTGTAAATCTCCTTCCACCTTCTGCGTCAGAACAAGTGTCTTATGAGTTGCCCAATGTACATTATGTTCCTGTTCAAATCTTTTCCCACTTCTTTACTATGTAGCATTGTTTTCAATTCTCATAGATCATAAGTGCATTTCTTCCCTATTACTCAAATGTCTATGATATTCAAATAGTTGGTGATAATTAGGTCCAGTATTCCTGATTATGCGACAGAGCAAAATGAGCGCCAGATCCCAATCTGCTATAGATCAGCATAATTCTGCTAAAGAAACCTCCAAGTGTGTTGCTAAAGCAATTCATATTTCTATTCTTACCCTACATAATTTATCAGAAATGTGTATTTCACCACAGTTTGGTGTCCTTTATATGTTAGCATTCTGTACTTGTACTATCTGCTGTCATAAATGCAATGGTTAATAGGTTTTATTATGCTAAACATGCTAAAAATTTAACATGCTAAAAATATTTTGCATTTGAAACTTATTCTTTTCATTCTAAAGCTTCCTTCATTTAACAAATGGTTTTATGTTTTATTTATATGCCAAACTATGACTTAATTTTTTTATGTTAGCTTTATGGCTAGCTATGCGCAAAACAATATCACGCTAAATCTAGTGTCTCTAGAAAGTGTAATAGACACATTTACTGGCACATGATAGCTGGAAGCCTCTTTTCTAAGGCACAAAGACAAAAAGAAACATTTTCTGATCTGCATGTTCACAATGAAAGAATTATGGTTGTCGCAATATTGCACCATTAGACTGAAATGCAGATGCCTTTGACAAGAGTTTTCTATAAGATGATAAGCAGTTCAGCTCTTTCATATTTATTCTGACCATCAGTACAGTGAAAAAGGGGGTGAAGGAGTAAGAAGAAAGTCTACCTAGCAGTCCACATTCAGTAATATTAATGAACATTGTTAAGATGAAAGTTCGTATCTTCAAGTGCTAATTTAATGATATATGTTTGTTGTTGGTTTTTTTGCTTGCTCAATTTTAAACAGGCAAAGAATCCGTGTGGATTTTGATGTACAACTGAGAGATATAAATTGTTATAAATGATAGCAGTGTCTTGATTAAAATGTTGCCTCATTTCCTTATGATCCTCGTGATGCATGGCATAGGACTGTGATTTGACAAAACAATAAATCCAGTTTGAAAATGCCTGCTGCTTGATAAGAAATGCCATGGCTATGTGATTCAGAATGCTGAACTGATGCAAACTCATTACAACAGTTTAAGTTTGTTCAAAATATTTTGATAGGTAGCTCTGTGAAGGCAAATTTGTGCCAAATTAGATATCACTTGAACTTTGTAGTAAATCAGGTGCTGTCTGTTCTCCAGTTGCTGGCATAATGCCGACTTAAAGGCATATGGCTAGCGTAAACACTCTGCTCTACATTCTCACTTATTCAACATAAACAAGCTCATGTTCTGAGGCCTGATTGTGATTCAATCTGTGTGATCAAATGATGCATCTGTGCCTCAGTCATATCAGGCACCATGACCCAAACCTCCATTTTGAATTTTGCTCCTTCCTGCTACAGTTGTGGGGCTCAGGTCAGTGTTGAAATAGAATCACAAAATCATAGAATATCGCGAGTTGGAAGGGACCCATAAGGATCATCAAGTCCAACTCCTGGCTCCACACAGGACCAGCCCAATCAGAGCATATATATGACTGAAAATACGAGATCTCCAGCTGGGATGCAAGAGATGACGTACACAATTTGGGACAAAATATAATTGGGTCCTGCCTCTGAACCAGTCTAACAATTAAATTGCCCTGAATCATTTGGTTTGTTTTTCAGATACAGATTACTACTTCCTCAATAATGCAGGGGGATTGAGAATAGCCCCACTGGTGGATGAGAGAAGCTCATCATGAGCAGGCAATGTGTGCTTACAGCCCAGAAACCCAACCATATCCTGGGCTGCATCACAAACATCGTGACCAGCAGGTTGACAGAGGTGATTCTCCCCCTCTACTCCGCTCTGGTGAGACCCCACCTGGAGTACTGTGTCCAGCTCAGGGGTCCCCAGTACAGGAAAGACATGGAGCTGCTGGAGCGAGTCCAGAGGAGGACCACAAAGCTGATCAGAGGGCTGGAGCACCTCTCCTATGAGGACAGGCTGAGATAATTGGGCCTGTTCAGCCTGGAGAAGAGAAGGCTCTGGGGACACCTAATTGCAGCCTTCCAATACCTAAAGGAGCCTACAGGAAAGCTGGAGAGGGGCTGTGTATCAGGGAGTGTAGTAATGGTACAAGCAGTAATGGCTTTAAACTAAAAGATTAAACTTAGATTAGATATTAGGAATAAAATCTTTACTTTTTCTGAGATTTTTTCTCTGGAAAGAGAACTTTAGAAGAAGTGAATAATCAGTATTCCATTTGGTACCTCCCACCAAAGAAGGTGTGTGCCAGGATTTAAGCTTGTTTTAATAACTGCTGTATTTCCATGGCTGGAGAGTTTTCGCTTGGATTTGATCTTGAGCATCTTAAGAGAAAGAGGAAATGCATTAAAGTCTTTTCTTTTGATTACTTATTACTTAGAAACAATATATTGCATCTTATACTTACTAACAATGAGCACCTTTACTTTTTGATCGAACTGTAACAGGGCTATGTAGTCTATCACTTATTTGACCTAGACAAAGGAGTGTGTTTAATATCATAGGCTTTTGTAATCCTATTGAAAATAGGGAAAAAGAAGGTGCCGTTATATTTTATAGTGACTCAAAAATATGAAACATTTTGTTCTCTGCGCTAGAATGTTAATAGAAGCACTGTAGTGACAATAACATATAGCCTTTTCCAGGATGGAAGGAACAGAAATGTGTGTTCTGCCTTCTGGGGAGAGTGATGGTTAGGCATTTTATCTGTCAAATCTATCTATATATGTAATGCTTCTAGAAGATTGCATCTGTATGCTGAAATATATGAAACTTAAATTAACAATTCTACAAACCGACGTCATGATGAAAATAGAAAACATCTTCTGAATTATATGTGTAGGAAAATACGTATATTAATTTATGTATTTATAGGAAAAGGAAGAACATCTGAGTTGTTCATTTTATGTCCATTATCTAAATATTAAGGAGCCTTTTATGTCCCTATATAATATAGATGGTGCCCCAAGAAGAAGTTAGTTTTTTAAAGACATTATTACGTAGCTCAATTTTAACAGAAGGTTTTTCATATTAAAAATTATTACTGTATTTTCAACCTTCCAATACCTAAAGGGGGTCTACAAGAAATCTGGAGAGGGACTGTTTACAAGGGCATGTAGTGATAGGGCAAGGGGTAATGGCTTTAAGCTGAAGGAGTGTTTAGATTAGATATGAGGAAGAAATTCTTTCCTGTGAGGGGGGTGAGGCACTGGAACAGGTTGCCCAGAGAAGCTGTGACTGCCCCCTTCCTGGCAGTGTTCAAGGCCAGGTTGGATGGGGCTTTGGGCAACCTGGTCTAGTGGAGGGTGTCCCTGCCCATGGCAGGGGGGTTGAAACTAAATGGTCTTTGAGGTCCCTTCCAACCCAAACCAGTCTGCGAGTCTATGATACTACAATTTCTTCCAGTAAATTAAAAGTTTAAGCACAAATCTTCCAAACTGCTTGGGACGCCTTACTTACTTTATTTTATTAGAGAATGGCCACAATTAATATTGCATTTTCAAATATTTTGAGAAGTATAATCAGTATAATCCAATAAACTAACACATTATCAATGGTTAGAAATTAAAACCCATTTCTAAAATGTTCATTTTAGAAAAAAAAAAATAGGCAAAGTGTATTCTATTGATACCATTCAGTTGGTTGACTCAAATTTACATTTATTCATTTTATAAATAAAATCAAATTAATAAGTTATATGAAAGTTTACTTAGCTGCTTTTTAACTTTGAAAACTGCTTGTCTTTTGTGTAACACAGATCTGCTCATAACCTTATTTTGTGACAGTACATGCATAAACTAACTCAGTTCTACATCTGCCTTTGGCTAGACTTACATTTGTATCACTTCATTTTCCTATTTTTTTAAATAAGACTTAGGAGTGGCCTTTAACTTGATATTTTCACACTTTGATTACATTCATGTTCTTTATCTTGTGTTACTTCTAGCAACAACAATCAAAACCAGTTTTAGACCTCTGTATAGGTGGATATTTTTAATTCTTTGTTAGTGTATTTTCTGGTGATGATAACTACTTTGTTATTTTCAGAATTGCATTTAACATGCCAAGAAGATTAAGCACTATGATCAGAAATGAGGAACTATGTCTGTGAACAAATTACCTTATCAGTAATCGTTCTTAAAGGATTAGCTCACAAGCATAGATTTCAGTGAGCATCTGGATCATTAATCAGCTTTGTCTTAAATATTTTAATCATTTTAATTTCCAGTTGAGATTTCCTAGCAAAAAAGAGAAAAAGTCATACTGACTTCCAACATATATCCTCACTATCATTGGATACATGGGATCTACTGATCTATTCTGTAATTTCCCGGTAGCATAAATATAATAGATCATAAAATTATAATTCTGTTCACTGTGTTAGCAAAGGCCAGCACCGTGTGCAATAAAATTCAGGCCAAGACAATAGCAAAAAAAGAAAAAAAAAACAACCCTGTCACAGCACATCCAGCTGTTTATAAGACAGTTATAAAATACTGTAATGAAAGACTCAGATGAAAAGGTGAATGAATGTGGGAATAGTGATACTCATTTGTATGCAATTTTTATCTTAATGTTTAACCTTTTCTTCATATTAAATATAGTTTGTTCTTGTTGTTCACATTGAATATCCATACAAGAAACAATATGTTATTTTACTTTATTTGCATTTCTGTCATTCTAAATATAATAAGCTTACAGTAGGAAGGTATAATATACTCATAAATGTCATAAAATCATAACCTATCATCAACATCGATGTGGTTTCAGATGAAAATATAGAGAAAATATGATGACAACAGTGGGATTTATGACACACTTTTACTATATTGCTGAAATGGCTGAAACTGCTTTGAACAGAGGCACCTAGATTTTACCCAAAGGAGAGGCACATTCTCCACTCGCTGTGAGACCAAGAGATATAAGTTATTTCTATAAAAAGAAACAAATTAGCTGAACACCTTCCTATAGATCGAGAGTCATGCTAGGTTTCACTGTCACATACTGACACATAGCTATGGACTGAATTAGAGGTCTCTAGGAGATATTTTTATTGTCATTATTGCTATTGAATGCCAAAAAAGTACATGTCACTGCAAGGCAATGTGTTTCTTGCCCTAAGGAGACTTCAGTTTTTCTGTAAATGGAAAAAGGCTAGTATTAGGTCAGACCTCAGATATGCTTACTTTGGGTAGAAATTCCATATTTCGTGGTGGAAGTAAGGAAGACTGACCTTTACCAGAGGTTGTTGTAGACAAGTGGATTTTTCTACAAATTTCAGATGTTAGAATAGATCAGTGGAGCACAGAAATTAAATGAGAAGAGCATTTAAAAATGCAAGATCAAGATAACTTCTCAGTCTGTAATTTATCATATTAGTTTTGCTAGCTATGGGGTACATTATTTGTTCTCATATTTTAAAGTTATATTTTTCTCAGAGAGTGTATTTTCCTTCTCACTTACTTAAATGATCTCAGTCCACTACTAGAGCTTCTCATTAAAGATGACTTTATGCAATAAATGTTACCTGTTTCTTTTGCTCCCAGTCCATTAACTGCTAATGAGTAAGGGACGGTTCTAATGTGTAAATAATGTCCAACATTTAAGCAATGCATGAAACAGTCAGTTTGTAAAGACTACAAATGTGGTCCCTCTGGTATTTTGCAAACTTGGCAAAACTAATTGGGTCATAGACCAAATGCCATTTTGTGATCAGAAGAGACAGCAGTTACAAGATCGCTTAAGTGCATCCATATCAGAGAAAAATGTAAGTGACATAAGTACTCCTCCAGAGAGAGCTTCATACCACTAGACATTAGGTCTTTAAAAGGAAAACAGGATAGGTTAACCTGGGTTGTTTTTCCTCTTTTTTTTTTTGTGTACTGTGCACAAACACAATTATTTACAAACCGCAAATTAAATTTATTACAGAGTCGTAGAAGTACTATAGTGCAGCAACTTCTGCAACTTCTATTTTGATTCAGTATTAATCATTATTAATCAGACTCGTACATAAAGTTGATTGGATTGGTCTATCTAGGATGCCTAAAAAAAAAATTGTGCTGGTGATTGCATGCAAATCATTTTTTTGCCTGCCCAAGTGCTCAACACTTGCCAGTGAAAAGTGAGAACTTCAAAGGAATGCTTTAGCACAAGGGTAACGCATTTGATAAGAGAAGTTGAGTTGTACTCACTAAAACATTGTGACAGAGGAGCAGTTGTTGGCTTTGCTGCGCTAACAAAATTCCACCCAGACTGTTCAGCTAACTGAAACAAGAGTCTATTGAGATGGGCTGTATTTCATGTGTGTATGTGGTTTTACTATTTGGAAGAACTTGCCAATGTGTATCTTTATACTTTTCTTCTTCTGTTTGACACTAAGACGATCTCAAGTGCAGCACAAATTCCTCTTTCCTGGAGAAATTATTTACTACGCATTTTTACATGAAAGTAGGCATTTCTTAGAGCAGGCTTATCATAGTTCTACATGTAGTCCTGACAGTGGGAGAACTTCTATTTCCTTAGCAATATTAAACCCACAGGGCTAGATTCCTTTTCCATAATTTTAATGTAACAGCAGGATGGAGATCTTAATTTTTCTGGTGAAACTTTGAGAAGTTTAAAATATTCCTTCTTCTAGAGGTAGTGAATCTAAATGCAAATGCTAGTGCATGTTTTGGTTTTAATTCAGAAAAAAGGAGCATAAGAACAATAATTTTCATTTCTCATAGCATGATGTTCCTTCTTTGAATTGTTGTGAAGTTGTCATATGAGTTGTTAAACAGGTGCTTTGTTTCATTCCCACACTGCTAAGTGTTAGCATTTTGTTTGTATGTGTGGCCATACGGTACTCCTGGATCAGTGTTACTCTCAGGCAAAGTGTGTAGGAGAGAAAAACACCTATGCTACTGTTCATGACTTTCCATTATGCAACTCATTCTATTTGTTATTCTTGCTTGTTGAATAATACAGTAAAAATAGGTACGATGATGCTGTCAGCCTTGTACTTTTATGCAATATCTGATATCATACGGCCAAATTATCACTCTTTACTAATATTAGAAAATGGTGGCTTTAAATGTCCTCGTTATTAAATACATTCTCAGACCTTTTTAATTTTTTTCTGGAAGTATACATGATGGATAAATCTGCATATGTCTATGTGAGAGGATGCAACCTACAAATATAAACACATTTCAAATTGGAATATTGTGCTATGTGACAGACAAGTACATTTTCTAGGGCCATTTATTTTTTTATGGCTTCAGAGCCAGGGAATTAAGATCTGATGTTCAGTACAATACACAACAGGAAGATCTGAATGTGGCCTTCACATAAGCAGGAGCTGGGGCCCAGAATCTGCTGTCATCAAAAATAATCCTACAACAAGGAAGCATACTCCAATGCAATTTCCACTTGGGTGAGTTGGGATTGGTAAATTCAATGCCACCGAAAGTGGTGATTTGTGTTGGGGAGAACACAGAAGTAAAGGATGCCCAAGCCCTTTGCCTGTCATGGTTCCATGCTATGCTGAGGCAGGGACCAGCATCACAGAACTTACTAAATGAGTGATGCTAAATATTCTTTTGGTATGGTCACAAGTCTTTGACTGTCTTCACTATTTACCTCGTTGGGAAATTGGCAGCTTGGAGTGAAAACTGCACGCTCGCTGTCTCTTCCCTGAGCTTGCAGGGATCCCAGGGAAAGAGTAAGAGATTCCCTGTTTTGTTACATTTCCGTATCAAGGGAATCTCCTCTAAATTGGCTTGCTGGGCAGCCACCAGATGCAACAATGTGCAGCAACAAGTGTAGATTTAGCACAGATACATACAACTTTTTCCAGACCATACTTCCCCCCCTCCCCCACCCATTAAATTCCCAGAATTATCCCAGATGTGTCATTCCCCCTACCCTGGGAGGGTAGTGGTGAGTCCCACTGATGCTGTTATAAAAACAAGCTTCTGCACCTACATTAGTAATCTGAGTGTGTACTATCTGAATGAGTGAAAGGTGTTCCCTTCCATTCAGTGGGATGTGTGAAATATGGGTAGTTTTTCTCCTCAATTCTTAAAGTGAAGCTTCCACCAAATGACCTCAGTCTGATATATATCTGCAATAGTTGTATGTGCTGGAATTCTAAGCAAATAAATGAAAACTTTGAAAAGAACTTGAAATTTCGCTTCCCGCTCTCCTTGCTTCCTCCTGTCAGTAGTATGGTTATATCCATACAGAACAAATCTTGCAGCTACCACATGTAGGTGTCTGTGCTTCGGCCCTTAGAAAATGTGTATTCAGCCCCTGAGTGGATTAATGCCAGGAGAAGTCTCCAATTAATCCCCTGTCACCTTCTATTCTTTCCCAGAAGGACTCTAACAGAACTAATAGGTTCCACAAAGTACCATTCACAAACTATGGCTGAAAGGAGAAAACGCAACGCGTTTGAAATGCACTTAAGGCTCTTCTGTATACATATAGGTACACAGATGTGCATGCACCCAGACACATATATTTTCACAGAAGAGAATAAGTAACTTTTATGGATCATACATAAGATCTGTGGTTGGAAATGAGACTTCAGGACTAGATTTTCTTGAACTCATTTCTTCTCATTACTCATATAGATTGTAAGATTTGTTCCTTGGTCTTTGTCAAAGACAATTGAATAACAAGCTACAAGCCTGGATCTTCAGGAACCACTTACTCTTTCTTCTTCCTTACTCTTTTTTCTGAATAGAATACCAGGTGTAGTTATTCTTACTGAAACAGGGAGTAGTGCTTTAAACTGCATGAGTTTTATTCCTAAAAAATTCCAGCAACTTCAATGTTGCAAAAGAATTTCACCTAATACAGTTCTTCAGCTGAATGAATCACAACTCAAAGCCAGGTGGCATATGTCTTGTGACTATACACCCTCATAAATACAGTATAGCAGAAGCCTAAATGGAAACACGTCTTTCTGAAACCATCTGTTCTCACAGATATCTGCAACAATAAAGGGAAAAAAGGCTTTAAATGCTGCTGTGCTCTTTTAAACCTTGAAAGCATTTCCTATTGGTCTCTCCTTTTATTCCAAGAAGCTCAATTTGTTTCACTTGGAAATAACTTAGCTGCCATGTCTGTTGCTGTTCTGTTTATGAGCTTTAGAGAATCTGACTGTAGTTGGCTTACCTACGTATGAATATTTATAAAACAGAACCTTTTTCATGCTGGAAAGTGCTGGGTTGCCCTCTGGTGAATATAGCTTGTCTTTGATTGTAGGTTTTATAATAGCTTACAGGGCGAAACCATTCCCTTAGTGGCTTGTGTGTTTGTTTGTTTGAGGGAAGTTGTGTGTGATTTGTTCAAAGACAATACTGCAGGGGCTCAGCCCCAAAGCTGATAATCTTTAACTGCTGTTTATTTATTTAATTGCGTCACATTACTCTTATGATATCTTGACTGCTAAAATGCTCATATGGAACAATATCCCTAAACATGTGTATTTAGATCATATCCCCTAATTGTTACACTCTATATAATGTTAACAGTGATACGAAAAGATAAGTTTCTTACTGGGGTCGAATCTGTTGTTCTGCCAGGGTTTTAGTCTTTTGTATACTGCAGCCAGTGAGCGCTGCAAAAAGAGTACTCTTACAGTTTCTATCTAACAAATCTTCTCATGACTGAAATCTAATTTATAAGATTACAATACCTTTGCTAATGCTGTGGTCAATATTTTAACTCTGTTTACAGAAGCCTTTTAGTCCCTTGCAGTGGTATTTGAAGACAGGGATTTCATCTAAAGTGAAGAAATGCAGATTGCAACTCCCAGAAACTCGAGATATAAACCCATACATGAAACTGACCCACAGTGGCATAAGCTGTCCCATTCCTGAAGGACTAAGAAAGAGAAGTGACACGGGGAGAAATGGCAAATGAAGCTACAGTTTCCAACCTAGAAGGTCAATGTTAATCCATGGGCACCTCTGGTTTATACGAATAGTTAAACCTATGTGCCACATACTTAGCAAGTAATTCTGCTTAGGCGTCAGATTTTGGCAGGTGGAGAAATGGCACAGGTATCATCTAATTATGTGACTGGCAGGTTTTATCTGCATATAACTACCTGACAGCGTAAATTTGCAAGAAGCTCATTTGCTCTCTTTTTCCATCACGTCTCATTTTCAGCAGAGTGACAGAGCAGGAGAAGGTGGCTCTTGACCACCCTGGAAAAGGTGTCAGCCTCTGAACCATGAAGTGTAATTGCCCTTTTGCTCAGGTCCGGAGGCACGTGCTGGAAGAGAGATCTTTCTGCCTGAGTGTCTTCTCCCAGTGAAAGGAGAAATGAAATGTCACACCAATTATCCCAGCAGCGGACAGTGTAAGGAAAACTGGTTGCTTTGTAAAGCTGCAGCTGGAGCTCTGGTTACTGAATTAGGCTGAGGGTTTTTTTTTCATACTGTTGGCCCTGCACTTGGCTGTCATGCTGTACATGACAGACCCCAGCATGCGTGGGGTAATCTGGTGTGACCGCAGCAAGGTGAGGTTGTGAGCCTTCGGACTGGGGGGCTGGGGGGTTGGATGGAGAAGGTTAGGGCCTAAATTAGCCTTTTCTTTCAAAATCCAGAAGGCATTTCTATGGTGTTCTTCCTGAACGAGGTGGGATGGCAGGGCTGCAGCTGATATCTGGAACAGTGATGGAAATGGGGGTCATGCTTGGGTGCACAAAAAGCTCCGCTCCACTTCAGTGGTGTGGTGTTCGTTGAAGAAAAAGTAATCCAGCTCATCAAGAACTTTTAAACTAGAACAGGGATTTTGGCTAACTATTTCCCAGCAAAACTCAGTCAGCCAAAAAGTACAACGCAATGTAACATATACTACACTATTGTTTTATCAGGAAATGAAATCTTTTGGGGAAAAAAAGTTTCCACTTTTCAGGTTGGACGAGGTAACTCTTATCCAGATGCTTTATATCCAAAAGATACACTTTTCTGGTGCATGAAAAAAAATTGCTTTGTTACACAGTTAGTTAATATTCACAGTTTTCAGCAGGTGTGCTAATTTCTCGTATGACAGTGGGGTGTTCTGCTAAGTACTGTGACATGACAGCAGCTGTGATGAATGGAGTTAAGATATTAAAATCTCTTAGGCAGCAATGTTATTCCAGCTGATAAAGCACCAGTTTAAGACACACACACAAAAAAGGATTTATTTAGAGTTTCTAGGACAGGTAAACAGCCAAAGGAGTCCAATAAGACACATTACAGGTGATAAAATGGTTAACGGTGTGTCACAGCTTACTATACTACCATATATTTCTCTTCATTTCCCTCAATAATATTTAGTATATGCTCTATAAAGCATCCTTTTTTATCAAGTCCCCTTTTAAATGTATGGGCACTTGAGGAACACATAATAGTGAAAGAGGTTTTTTTTTTTTACTTGACCTGGGTATATGAAATAAAGTCAACTTAGAAATAAATCCTATGAGAAAAAAATAGTGAAATAGTAAAAATTAAAAATACATCTACTACGATAATTTTAAGATTCTTGATATTAAATTGTACATTTTCTACAGATCAATCTGTAATGCTTAATGGAAAATGTTTATGTGTGGTATGGCTGATGAAGTTAAAAAACAAGTTATGGAAATAAGGGATGTATGAATCCTTAGGAAAATTCAATTATTTATGATCATCTCATCAGTAATAGTTTTTCATCATCATCTATTGCTTGAAAATATTTTAATGATTTTGGAATATTTGAGGAGTGTCGTGGTTTAACCTGGCTGGCAGCTAAAACAACCACACTGCTGTTTGCTCACTAGCCCCTGAAGTGGGATGGGAGAGAGAATGGGCAAAAAAAAAGGGTAAAACTCATGGGTTCAGATGAAGACAGATAAATCAGACAGAAAAGATGATGATGATAATAATCTGGACTTGATGATCCTAGAGGTCTTTTCCAACCTCAGAGATTCTATAATCAAGTGATGCACAGCACAATTGCTCATCACCCACAAACCACCAATGCTCTGCTAGTTCCTGAGACGCAGTTTCAGCCCCTGGTCAGAATCCCCAAGTTATATACTGAGCATGACATCATATGGTACAGAATATCCCTTTGGTCATCTCAGGTCAGCTGTCCTGGCCATGTCCCCTCCCAGCCTCCTCGCTGGTGGGGTGGTATGAGAAGCTGAAAAGTCCATGACTAGCAACAACCAAACTATCAGTGCATTATCGACATTATTCTCATCCTAAATCCGAACCACAGCACTGTGCCAGCTACTAGGAAGAAAATTAATTCTATCCCAGCTGAAACCAGGACAAGGAGGGAATTAAAAATAATATTTTTCTTTAACATTAAAAATACTATTTATCCAAATTTAAAAAGTCAAATATGTCTATTTTTTTTGTCATTAATCATTGACCAATTTCTCAATTCTTATTCATTTAAGGTGAAAAAAAGACAAGGGGCATAATGCCAGTTGGCTTTCTTTCGCCAGAGCATGAGTCCTTGTTTGAATTATGTTAAAGTCTAAGAATTTAAAAAATAAGCAAAGATATATGTATGCGTAACAAAAGGGGTAAAGATATTCCGTTTCATCAAACAGCTGAATATCTAAATATTTTGTCATCTAAAATGAGCAGTAATGCAAGTCAAACTATTTGTGAAAAGACTAGCATCTGGAAAGCATTTTGGAGATTTTGGTTGTTTCTGTCTTTGTTTGGTGATATTTTTTTGTTTAAATACTCCTAACAATAAATAATATTTTATGTTGTATGTAGCGGGAGAGAGAAGTTGAATAGCAGACTTGAGACAGCCACAGAGAACAAACTGCAAATAAATACTTTACATCAGTCAGCAGTATTTGAAAAAATCATCACCAAGTCCCCCTATCTTTTGCATATGCACATTTACTATCGTTTAATTAGAGACAAGTCCTGCTGCAATAGCTTTGCTGTCTAGTCATTTCTAGTGAGGCAGGAGCTAGATGCAATAGAAGATGATCCTAATGGGAGGAAAATAAGAAAAGGCTCTGTTTGAAGAGGTGCTCTCAGTTTCATTAAAAAGGATTGTACTCCATCCCTGTGCCTTACCTCTGAGCATCAAGGAGTAAAGCAGCTAACTGGGTGATTGCTGTTACTACAGAATAACGAAAAGAGTGTTTTAGCCTCTGTGTGACATTCTAAGCAGAAAGATTAAAAACCTGGAAATGTCCCAGCCCCTCTCATACTACATCATGGGTGGGTTAAGCAAGGGACAGATCCTCTTAGTGGTTTAATATTGCTCATAATTTGAAATTTTTCTCACCAGTTTCATAGTTTCTAGTCAGTAAGTTAAATGTATATATATTAGGTTCTCATTAGGCAAAAATAGGACATTAAAAGAACTAAAAAGGATGGATTTTGTGTGAAATCACACAAGTGACTGCAGTAGATGTAAGGTCTCTGATCAAAGGATGATACTCAGTGAACCAAATATCACGTCCTACTTTGAGGAAAGGAGGAAATGCTTTCTGTCAGATAGTGCCTCTGTTCTTAAACTTAGCACAGAATGCTATTTGCCTCCTTTGTGTGGTTCAAAGTTAAAATACTGAGATAATACTTCCTTTTCCTCTACTCTGGTTCTTGCAAAGGTGCTGTCGTACAAGCACAATAGATACTACATGACTTTTTTTCACTTTTACATGGCTCAAGTTCAAATAAATGAAAATGAAAGCATGTACTGTAGAGTTTTTTGTTCTCTTTCTTTTTTTCTTATCATTTTGAATTAGATTTCTTTGGGTTGGGGGGAAAGGGAATTCAAGATATTATGACACATCTGTGCTGATTTTTTTAAGGCAATTCATTGTTAAAATGAAGAATAACAGCTAGCTGGTAGAAACAGTAACGCTACATTTTTTCAGTGTGCTCCTTGCTGCTACTGCTTCCTTATTTTTTGCACTTAAAGGAACAGTTTGGTAGCGATAGGATGGTTTTGTAATGCATTATGGCTGTCCAGTTGCCTGAGTCATTGCTACTGAGCCATTCTACCAAAGACGTAAAACCGGATCTCCCCATGCTCATTGCCTTTACTGAAATCCCTGAGTATCTTCTAAAAAACACATTTATAGGAGCAAAGCATATGGCCTCAAAGCCTTCAGCAGCAGGTCTGAATGTTTTCTAAAATTCAGATAGCTCCCCAGCTGTCTTTTAAATTCAGTTTCTGATTATCCTCTAAAGTAAATGGACAGACAGATTCCACGTGCTAGAAAAGTTCCTTTTTTAGCCTATGATTGTTCTCATGAAGCTCTTTAAAAAGGCAGAAATGTTTGTTTAATTTTGTTTTGCCTTTCAGAGTGGATTTATGAAGGCAGGGATTGTTATACTGAGTATTCACTGGCTGACATTTTGAGCTAGGACATCAGTTTCTGAGCAAATTTAGAGGCTTCTGTACCCATTCCTGTCTTTCATTAAATATCCATTGTAAAGAAACAAAAGTGGAAGTAGCTAGCTGTTACCTAGATCCCATTCTCCCACTTACGAGGACAAATATAAAATCTTTAAAGAATGCAAAGATCACATCTTATGAGAGACAAAGCTCTCCAAGAAAGATATAATACTCCCTCCTCTGTACCTTAGCAGTGCTCATGTCTGCAGCTGCAAGACTATATAAAGAAAATTATTTTAACTGCAAGTTCTAGCTATGGGATGTAAATATGGTGCTTTTATGATGCAGAAGCAGTGTCCTGAGCAATCAGGATGATGCTGTGAGCTATAACATAAAAGATTTTAGTTCTCGTTCGTCTTGTGATATAAATCATTTATATTTTGTTGTTAATAGCATACTTGCTCTATGAGAGTTACCTAACACCTCAGCTTGAGGACTCACCTAAGAACTCCTCAGTATTGCTTTATTCTGCTTAACAAGAGATGAGTCAAAGTCCTCACAATTACTGATTTTTAATTATTATTTCTCCAGGGAGGAGGAGGCTATAACCAGATAAATTGGAAATAAATGGAAAAAGCAACTTGCTTTCTTTATATTTTGTGAATTTGCTTTGTTAGCTTTTTTTTTTTTAATTTTCTCCCTTAAAATTGTCCTCAGTATGCTCTTAAAATAGAGGATATATACGTTTAATTTTAGTTTGGTGTTATTCTTGAAAACCTGGAGACAGTACCTTATACAGCATCATGTTGCAGGCTGCCATTTTGCCTTAATGTAAAAGTACGTCAGTACCTTCAGTACGATACAATACCTTCAGAGTGATTTCTACTCAAGTTCTACTTTAGCTTCCTTTTAAATCACAGCTCATTTCCAGCTCTCTAAATTCCCATTTTTGTCCTGCTGGAAAGCTGCTTGTATTCTAGTATTTATTTCCCTCCTCTTAGAGCTGTACTAATAAACCTAAAAATTTACATGCGAGTGAATAATTTTTTCAGTGTTCATGAAGAGGTAGCACCATAACTCAAGAATACCGTCTCATATTGTATGCTTCTACATTGCTCTGGTATAATAGTCACTGGGAGTAGAAATAGCACAAAAAGCAGCAAGCCATGGTGGCCGAAGGCAAAGCTGGGTTTAGTCTCTTTCGTGTCCTAGGGTATTCTGAGCAGCAATACACAAAAAGCTGCTCTGAATTTCACCTGCCACTCTGTGACGGCCAATAGCTGAGAATGACTGGAGTGCTGGGAGGTCTACCCATACACAAGAAATTCCCCAGATTTCATTCAGAAATTATGAATTGAGTCCTTTATAGGACTTTTCTTTCCCTTCTACTGCTGATGGCTCCATGCCATCCACCTTGCTCTTAGCTAAACAGCTACCTAACACCAATGTCTCTAACATTCACCATCCTGTGAGCTTCATCTTTGTTCACCTCATCAGCTGTTATCTGTATAGTGTGACTACAGACACTCATAATGAATTTAACTTCTACGTTACAGCTCTTTCCAGTCAAAGCCAAAAGCAAAATAGCCATCAGGGAAATGCTTTGCTTTAAGACAATCTTTCCTCCAAACATCTGTATGAAGTCTAATTACTTTGTACATACCATGTTCTGAATATCCTTGCTGGTTATTGCCTTGTGCTAAGGGCACTTTTTTTTTTCTTTTAATTTCCTAAGCTGCTTTAGTAACACCTAACTAATAGGCAGTGAGAGAGGGCAAAATGATGGTTAGTTAAGAGATGATAGTTCTCTACCCCTTCCTGCTTTCAGCAGATCGGTCAATTGATTTGCCAGAATGCACTGGGGTTTGTCAGGACTCTCTTCCCGGCAGCTGGAATTAAGGAAAGCAGTTGAAGGGACTGCCGCTGCGCTGCTTTTACAGCTTCTGTGATTTAAGTGGCCACAAAAGGAATACCAGCAAAAAACCCAGCCTCACTGAGCTGAGGAACAGAAAAGGCAAAACACGGAACAGGATATTTACAGGTTTAATAACAAATTTCCAGAGATGTGGGTGGTAATTCCGGTGTGTCTTATTATTATCGTTGCTGGTTTTGATGTTCTATTTATTTATTTATTTGCTTATTTGGGTAGGGGAAGGAAATAAGAGCTTTGGCTTGAGCTGTTTCTTCTGTTACCCAAGAGACTAAAGAAAAAGGGACTCCTCCCATCTCCAGACACACCCAGGTCAAGCAGTTTGACATACCTTTATAAGATTTCCCTCTGCTCATTTCCTCTAGCTTTACACAAGTCTCATGAAAATAAAATAGCTTGTTCACACTGAATCACAGTTCTATCCCTTTTGGGGGGGTAGGGGGTAGGGTGGAAAGAACGTCACTTGGATCCCTCAGTGACTTATAGCCATTGTTTTCTATTTCCTAGTGGGTAATTGAAGGTTTTTACAGCTAGAAGAAATTATTTATAAAGTCATGAAAAATGGATTAACTTTTCTGACTGCTTCATTGATGTTTTAGGCATCTACTTTATTCCAGTTAAACTTATATAATCTAAAATCAATGAACTTCTTTAATTTAGGGAATGAATTATAGAGGAAAATAATTCATTTAGCCTCTGTGAACTGCCTTGTTTCCACATATTTTATATATGTAGTCTCTGCAAGGAACAAAAGAACTCAAAGTGCTATTAAGCTCAATACAGACAGAAACCTTTCCTTTGTTCCCAGGGCCTTTAGGGGCTGCACAGAATCCAAGCTTTGGGAAGGAACCTAGGACGTTTCCTGATGGGTTAGACCTACATCCATCTAATAAACTTACAATGGCTACTACCGAATGCCTCAGAAGAAAGCATGGAAAAATGCAGGAGATCATTTGTATCTGTCCCCAAAATTAAGTTTATACATTTTCCTAATAGTTTGACAATTTCTCAAACTCAAAATATACCCTAATTATATATCATAAAATCCATTTCTGTATTTTTTGTGTATGTTGTGTATGTTTCCCATCTCAAAATTGTAGAATTTGATTTCCAGTTCAAATCAATGCATGTTGATTTACCTCAAGAGAATACTTGGCTAACTAAAGATAAGTGGAATTTTTAATGGTCATAACTAAACTAACTTTAAACTTTATTCATGGAAAAAAATTAGTTCTCAGTCAGGACACTGAACAGAGCATGGAAATGGGAAGATCTTCAGTTAAATACCATTGACTGGAAACAGTCACTGTTACCACATCAGCAATTAGCATCAAGTCTGTTGAGCTACTCAGGGTGGGATTCACTAAGATACTTGTTCCAAACTTGCTCAAGTTGCACCGGTTTTACCACATACACCTCAAATTCTCCTATTAATGATAAATTTTTATACTGTGTAACTTGTCTTTGTGTTTAAGCCCTGAGATATTTTAAATAGGCAAGGGGTTTTGTTTCTGTTTTGGTGAATTATGCATGGGTTATCCTGAATAAACTGCTAAAGGTGAGAAATCTGAACTAAATCTGTGAAAATAAAAGAAGCATTAATTTGTTATTCTTCAGAAAATATTCATGAAGTCTGCTTGAGGTAAACAGAATAATGATTGAGAAATATCAAAAACTTAAATAAAAATTTTAGAAATATAAAATGTATTAGTTTCGTCTAGCCAATCTTTTCAATCTCAGCTCGTTTCCTCTCTAAAATACAAAATAAACTCAAAATCCTAAATTACAATAGAATATTGGTAGCCTGCAAAATTCTTTACAAGAAAAACATTAGGGTTTTTTTTTTCGGTAGAGCTTTAGAACTTCATCTTACACACAGACATTAAACAAATAATGATACTATCATTTAAACTGAAAGATTCTCTCTTGTGTGTTTAAGCTTATTTGGTTTGTTGCTCTGTTTCAAAACTCTCTGCCGGTTTTCTACTTCCAAAAGTGTATAAGATGAGATTTTGCTTCAAAGATGATAGCAGGAAGAGGGTGAGTTTTTAACACACTTTTTCTATAATTCCACCATGAGAGGAAAGTGTATCTCTGTGACACTTTTCTAACTTTACAATTAGCTATCATGCTTTCATTGGGTTCGCACCAGTGGTGCATTTAGTCTAAGAAACATCTTTAAATTACAAGCATGTTTAGTGAGTGCATGTCGTTCAGCAAATTGTCTTTGTTATTTTAGTGGGAAAGTATCAAAGCATTCCTAAATTTGTAGTTACAGTTTTTCAGTAGTTCAGTGTATCCTTTTAAGTTGTTCTAAGAAGGTATAGTGAAAGGTGAAGTCCTGTTTTAAAGAAAGTCAAGCAACCTTACATTTTAGATAAAATGCCTGCAGTCTCAAGTCTTACTAATAAAGTGTAAGGCAAGTCTTTAATTTCAATTTAAAAAAAAAATAAATAAAATTGTCCTTTCTTCTTCAGAACTGCTGCAGAGGTGTGTCTTGCTGTCTTCAAGTGTTTCAGGAAGCTTCTTAATCATTCCCAGAGAGCTAATTATCAGCTAATGCAATATTTTCACTTTTATATAGCATCTACTATTACTATCTGGTTGTAGCTTGAAATTAAGTGAAGACTCTCTAAAGAGTATTTCCAAGGACTACTTCATAGAAAGCTATTTCATAGAAAGCCTAAATCTGAATAACAGTTTAATAAATGCTTTCAATGCATGGGTAAAAACATAGAACAGATTTAGAAAGGCAGAAGTTCTAAGAACTGTGCTTCATCCCTGCATATATTAGTGCGAGATCTATTATCTGTTCTGAAGTTCGTTCATTGCTAACAGGGGAATAAAAATCATGGAAAACCTTTAGTTGGTTTAAGTAACTCATTTTATTAAACTGGGAACTACATTTTTTACCTCTCACAAACTGCCCCTTCCTACCTTCCCAGCAAAATACACACAAGCAAGACTAATTCCCTGTGTTAGACCACAAATACAATGTTCCTTGAATGAAAGATGTTTTACCAGAGTCCAAGAATTTTTTCTGTCTTTGGAGGAAATTGCCTACAGTTTGAACCACATTTTGTCCTTAAATACCTAGAGGGGAGCGCAGTAATAGGATGACTCTGAGCTCTGTAACAAAAGTATACGGTCAGCACAGATAATGACTTTTGCTGCTTTTGTGCAGGGAGGAGCAGTAGCAGAGCTCAAGCAGGGCTGAGACTGCAGTGCTGAGGTAATCTAAGATGCAGCTGATGCTAACATGCATGGGCCAATTACACCTCATAACCATTTTCAACAGCCTGGCATTCCTACCTTGTCTTTCAGCAGCCCAGGAGCACATCTGACTCCACAGTGAAAGCCAAACAGCCGTAAAACGTATTTTGGATTTTGGTTTGGTTGGTTGGTTGGCTTTGATAGGGATTAATTGTGTTACCCTTTATCTCCCTATTTCCCTGGCTCTTCAGGTGTGCAAAGGGCTCAGCTGTAACACGACAGTCAACCTGAATGTCTTAGACTTTATATTTTATATGTGTTTACTTAGTACATTATACTCACATGATAAAATTGTGTTTTAAAATTAGTATTTGTAGAATAGGTGTCCATTTGGGGTAGTATAAATCCTTCATTCCTATCTTTTCCTATGTCTAGTAATGTAAAGTATAGTGCCTGCCATTATTTTTTTCAGCTTTTTCTTTCTGATCAAAGCTGTATTTTACTTATATAAAAACATGGTGAAAAGCATATGCCCTCCATACTGTCAGACCAAATTTGCTCTCTGGCTTCAGACCTCATGTGCTGAGTTTCATTTTATGGTCACTTTATAGGCCAGTTATAAATCTTTGTGAATGGAGTGTTTTTAATGAAAATTAAAACATGTGGCCAGGAAAATTGGCCACACTAAAGATCAGAAGAATTATAACACCAACAGTATTGAACAGTACTGATCAATCAGCCTCAAGTAGCATCCCATTTTCAAAGGCAGTATACTATCTCTACGTTACATACTTTTTGTCAGTGTAAGTAATTTTTTCCTTCATTTCACTTTAGATACTCTAACATGAAATTATAAATTCACTATTTCACTTCACCTCTGTAGTATCAATAGAATTGCAGGAGGCCTGTACAGTGTTTTTTGGAATAGCATATCCAAGGAGAAATGTCAACATGATTTGAAATGCAATAAATATTTAACAGTGAGATATTCTGTATCATCAAAGTGATATGCAATGTATAAATTTGCATTTTTGCATTGCATTTTTTATTAAGATGCTTCATGCTAAATAAGTAACAGATTTACGGGTTGATTTTTTTCTATAAGGTACCTGGTAAGATCTGTGTTTTGACTGTACATTTAGTTTGGCTGTAATAAAAATGCAACAAAAAATATTTTGAGGAAGATAAAAGAGAACAGTGAGCTAACAAATTAGTAAACCAAGGTGATAACACTGTAACTAGCTACCTAGTTTAAATTACTCTGGTAGATGTAATTCTAAAGGATGTGAAAGAAAATTATACTTGAAATCTATTTATGCACAGAAATCAACAATCAGTTGACTCTGATAATGACTTGCTGCTGTAAACAGGAATCAAAAGCAAAAGAAGACAGAAAAGTGAGCAAATTTACCTACTTAAATACAGCAAAAAAACATTACTTGAGATAAAGTAACTGAATCCACAAAATATTATTTATCTTTCACATTAATTTCTTTTTTCACTAGTTTTGTCTTCCTATATTCTATAAGCTATATTATTCCTACTCTTCCTTTATTCCAGGAGCAGGGTAATTTTTATGAGTTTTTCCCTTCTGTTGTTTTCTTATGTCCCCATGATGCAAAGTATTGTGAGACTGAAATAATTTTCTTACTGGAGTTTTCCTTAGCTGTTTGTTTCTTCCCTCCACTTTAGCCTTTCTCATTTGCATTTACAATCAGAGCATTCTTTTCTTATTTCTTGAATTTTGCCATCATTCTATAATTCATTAACATTCTTATCCAATCCAAATGTTCCTGGAAGTGAAAGAAATCGTTGCTAGCAGAAGTTTCTCCTCTACCATTTTCTATTTCTTTCCTTTGTATTACCAACGTGGAATGTCTTAGTGTCGTGAGGTTTCTGTTTTAAAAGCTCATTAAGTTCTGAGCTTGAATAGGAAAATGAAACTACCTGCATTTAGTAGAAAAATGTTAGTCTCTGTTTACTTCTCTGGTGAGTGAAATAATTTTATTTTACTTTGGACAGGCATAAAGTTCAGGAGCCAAGCTATTATTCCCATAATAAACCTCAATTTTACAACTTACATGGAAAAGCTTTATATCAGTTTCTGGGTGACTGAGTCTGTGGATGAAAGTATGAGTTAGGCTGGCGATGCTAGCCACCTTGCACCAAGTACTCAGCCTTTCCGGATAGCTCTGTTAAGGTACTCATTCAAGACTGTATTTAGAATCTTAAGTAACTTCTTGTTATTTTGACACGTTTCAGTATTAAACTGCACATATTTCCTCTCAAAAGCTTTTTTTCAAGGTTGTGATCTTGTATCTTTCATTATAAAACAAAATCCTTGACCATAGTTGCTTCTCTAACTCACACAAATTGTGTCACTTGTTTACTGATTCAGAAAAAACTACAAGTCTTCTAATATTGTGTGCCAGTCAGGAGGAATAGCTGAACCTTTTAACTTATTTAAAACAAGGTAGTTTGTTTTCTATCACAAAGCAAAAAGGTGGAAAAAAAAGTATTGCATCATATCACAGAACAGTTTGTGTTAGGACATGGCTCTGGAATTGATTCAGCTCAACTGCTTGCTCGATGCAGGGCTAGCATAGATCAGGGTTCCCTGATAAATACTTTAAAATCAATAAATTAAAAATTTAAAGTATCACTGCAGAAAATGCAAAATCTGTGAAACCAAAGTTCGAAACCCTTCCTTCTGAAAGTTTTCATCTGGAAAATTCTGTTTGTTTTGAAGCAAAGTTGGACCTTAGCCTAATTTTCTGTTAAGTGAGAACATGATTATGTCTCCTTCAACAGTGTTGGCATAGTTAAGGAGCTGGCCTCAGAACAGAGGGAAAGAGTAGGCTGGTTTCGTATTGCAACATTAGCACAAGTTTGAAAAGCTGTAAAGATGAAATCAATTAATCTCTGTAAGGACCACTGCAGTCTGTACATGGAAGACAACATAAGAAAGCTAAGTACAAGCTTACTGTCTTTATCTGCATGTTGGCTTAGAGTGCAGGACTAAAAAAATTGCCATTTTGCTCAGATACTTTATTTAATCTCCCTGTTGTTCAGGCATGCAGGCATACAATTATGTATTACAAATAGAGGAGGGCAGGTCGAAGAGGTGTAAAATAAATTATTTTTCCCAAATATGTGTTATATTTTGGCTGCAGGAATGGGGAAAGACTATTGGTAATGTGAGACATGTGCAAGTAACTTTCTTTTCCATTTCCTAGGTGGAGATTTTAGGTAGCAGCTGTTTATAAATGTTTCTTCCATTTCTAAACACACAGAGACATAGAAACTGGTACTGTGAATAAAAAGATGCATTACTAGAAAAAAAATCCACAATGGGCAAAGAATAATCAATTAAAAGTGGAGGGCAAGGTAAACCTATTCATCTTTGAGAAAGATGTGGTTGATGTTCTGATATTCCTACCACAGGAGCTACATCAGCTCATGAATGGATTAATTAGGTAATATGCAGTTTAAATGCAATAGAAGAGCAAGTGTTTAAAAACACTACCTGGAAACACACAATCGCAATTAAATTAATCTGACCTTTGGTCAATACATTACTTTTAGCTATGTGACCCAAGACACTGCTTTTAAATACTTGCTATTTTAGATGGAGGTAAAGATGAAATAATGTTCATTTTTTTCTGTACATACTGTTTACACACAATTCACATTACTTGTAGATATTGAAACAATTATCGCTATTGTGAAGCCCTAAGGACATGCGTTTCCTTTATTTCAAAATACTGACATGTAAGTGTACTCTTCATAAAACTCCAGCATTCTTGTGCCAAAATTGGAATGTTTTTTTCCTTAAGACACAAAAATTTGACATACTGTAAATTCATTAATTTTAAATTGCCAATCATGCAATATTTCTTCATGCACATGTAAAATTTCCTCTTTTCTAGAGGAGGCCTTTATGACAACGCCAAAACCTTTTAAGTTAAACGATAGTATTCCAATTTGGGAAAGTGATAGGGCTCTATAACAGATGCTTACTGATATTGATGATGCCCCCCCCCAAAAAAAATTAAAAACCCATTAATAATATTTCAAGTTCTAAAGAAAATTAGAATTATATTTAATTGCAAAAAAAAGGAGATCTTTTTAAATGTTAGGAGGGGTGGGCTTTTTACAATCACTCTCAATATATTTTCAATATATTTTATAATTTAAATTATTTTTATTCAAAATTATTTCTAAGGAATAAAATAACACATTTTCTTCAAAATCTGTCTCAAAAATTATGCTTCCTGATATTCATTTTCCCTTCAGAAAGATAAATATTTGATGGAATTAAATCCAAAATTATTTTAGAAAATATAAAAGTTGTAGCCCAGCTGTGCTTCCTGGAGTTTTAATTCCAACTGTAGTCAAATTTAAGTTCTTTATTTGGAACTGAAACTGGCCCACAGTTTCGCTTTCAGTAAGTATATGGAAATCAATATGTTGTAATGTAGTTTACGCTATTTTTCAGTTTCCATCTGCTTCCTTCCATTGCATCTTTTTGTGAGTGACAGCATAATAATTGATGTACCAATTAATGCTCTTCCAATCCAATCGCATCGTTACTGCAAAATAAATGTTTTGCTTTGTAGCAGTTTGTCCTGCTATGAAACTTTGCTTTAGTTATTCCAATCATCTAACAGCAGAAAAGGAAAAGCTGCTTTGTCATCAACAGTTCAATAGAAGACACTGTATATTCAATACGGAGAGTTGGCAGAATTTTAACCAGTATCAATTTATAAATAGGATAACAGCAATCATTTATTTTCTGCCTTAAATTAAAGTATCCTTTTTGATGCAATGATAGCCACTTAACTGATTTGAGATTGTAGTAGGGGTCCTTTTTTCACTACAATTTTCTTTATACAGAATAAAATTTGGAGTCTCTTTCTTTGCAACAAAAGCTCTTAGAGGATAAAAGCTTCCATCTCGAATAAGCAGGGATAATAATTTAGTTTCTTGCAATGAGTGTTTCATTTTCCCTAGTGGCCTTTCAGTGCATAACTACAGTGCCTTTCCCATTTTGTCCCGTGTCTTAACAAAAATGCTGCAGAGAAAGAATATTAGAGGTTGAAGCGTCTCGAGACACACTTCCCCATCAAGACCATATCCTCAGTACAATCTGTAGGCCTCCTCTGGTACAGCTAGGAGATTTCACTGCTGTTGGGAAAGTTTTTAGAGAACGTAAATCTAAATTGAAGTCTGGCACTAGTTTTGTAAACTTTTCTGGTTGAAGGGCCGCATTTATTGACTGGTCACAACTGTGTGAGGAAACAACATACAACTAACTCCTTCTTACTGAGATTTCATTCCTGAAATGTCTGTTAGCTAATTGGGTTTTTGCAACCTCCTTGCACCATTGTTTTTGGAGGAAACCTCATTATCTCTGTTTCACTTGTCTCCAGACTGTTCCGTTTATTATGAACAGCAGAATTTTCCAATGAATATTTCTAAAAAGAAAAGATTGCTTTATAACGCAACAAATGATTCACTTTATTTGGTCTCAGCTTGCACTGATTGATTTATAGAAATTTCTTTTGAACAACCATGTTTTTCTATAACATTTATAGAAGCATCAATAGCAGTCACAAAGCTCTTGGCCTCATGAAGTCTCAGAGCACTCCCAAGTAGAAATATACAAAACATAATACTAATAAAAATATCCAATTGGTTTTAGTTTAATGACTTCAATTTTGTGCTCGTAATCCTGGGAATGGAAATGCCAAATTTTGTTTTCAAAAATAAACTTTATTATTATTACCTAGAAAAGTAAAGCTGCATTAGAAGAACACGATTTTGTTTGTCAAGTTATCTGTTCAGAGGTTAAGAAATCCCAGATGAAAGCTTGCTGTGCAGCTGCAAAAGTCTGCTTCTTTATTTTACCTAATGTCTATCTAATACGAGGTACTTAAAAGGCCTGCAACAGAAGCTGAAACGCAGGAGTCTCTGGTTGTATGAATTTTTAATCACTGTACTGCAAAAATATACACTTTTATTAGCTCTTGTATTATAAAAGCTTAGTGGCAGGGTTTCAAAAGTGATCCTGCACCAAAGCAGTGAGTAGTCTGGTGGCGACAGTATTCGCCTGCTTTTGGTTGCATATTTCTCACAGGTCGTCGTTCCCCAAACAAACTATGTGGCACCAAGGCCAGTCTGAGCAAACCCTTGCCATCTCTCACCCGTGGCTGCTTGCACCTGCTCCCCAGCTGTGCCAGCACAACCATTTGTAGGGCTCCTGCAAACCCGATGACCAAAGTGCCTCATTCTACAAAGCAACCTTTCAGTCACAGTGGCACAACGGAGGCACAGTGAAGAGCAGTATGGGCAGAGAGGAGAAAGGGAACATTTTCAGCTCATTTTTCCATTACAGAAAGTGTAATGCTGAATGTTACCCACAGGCAGAGGGGAATTTTAACACAGGACTTGTACATCACAGATGAGTGCTCTAACCAAAGAATATCAGATAAGAGACTCCCTTGAATTCTTGTGTTGGAAAAGAAAAGTGTGAGCTTTCTTTTTCGGTTAGAAAAGAAAAAGGGTTGGCACCTGCCTTCTGGTTAAGAATTTTAATTCTGAATCTGAAACAGAGAGAAATATCTCCCAAGAAGCAGCAGTAAGAGAGCGTTTAAAGCTTACTCTGGATCTCTTGTCTTCTTTTTTCTTTTTCTTTTTATTTAGCTGAGTACTGCAAGTTTTCTCTTAGAAGTTGTGATCAATGTACTTATGTGTACATCAATCACTGCTGTTACTAGGAAACCATTGGGTTTTTCCTCTAAAGAATTGTTATAAATAAGCACCATGTCATGAAATAAGATCCTTGTGTATACTGCCTCTGCTTCCAACATAATTAAGATCAGGAAAAATCTAATTTTCATGTAATTTGCCAGGTTACATTAAATTATCTTGATGAATCATTCATACCTAATTGCTTTGGACTACAGTTTCGTTGCGTTCTATGATCCTGAGAGTAAATTTAAATAAAGGATGAAGTAGGCTGAATATTACCTTTCCAAGGTCCTGTCCTAGAACAGGAAAAAACCAAAACACTTCATATGTAAGCCACAGGAAAAAACTCCCCCAATTCTACTGGTGTCTTCAGGTCACGAAGTGTGTCTTAATCAAATTCCTCTTCTGCTGACTTCAGAAGGACTGTAGGGAAGAGTTCTGTATTCTTGAAAACCGCTGTGGTACCGAAGAGCCGCAAAATCCACAAACAGCATTATTCTTCTCTCTTAACCTTTTAAGACCCAAATATGACACAAAAAATACGATTGAAGCAGGAAGCTTAGAAAGCTGTGGAACTTAAATTATTTACTGCAAAGACTCCTCCTGTACCTTTAGTTTCAAAATCCTTACTGCTGACATAAAGTGTAGCTGTGGAGATGCTGCAGTACCTAAAACTTCATAAGGCTGATCATCTGTACAAGTATTAATGCAAATAAAAAAATAGATGGTAATGTCAAATTTCCAATGAGACACACTAAATTTAAAAAAAAAAAATGCTGAACAAAAACCTATATTTTGGAAATTTACTACTTAGAAGTCTTAAGCCAGGTTGGAACCATTGGACTATTTCATTATTTTACCACCATTATTTTTTGATTCATTTAATTTAAAAATATTAACATAGCTTATTGTTAAAAAAAAAATAAGTTGAAAGTAAACATTGTACACAAAGCCACTCATTCCTAAACTCACAAATTGTCTATTACTCAAAGCTTTCTCATTCCATTTGAACCAATGTCCTCTATTCTTTTGTAATTATTTCCATAGACTGATGTCATACTGTTTGGCTTGAGACTCGACCAGGTGTCTTAGATCTTTTGGCTCTGTTGTGTACATGTCCTAGTTTTGGCTGGGATATAGTTAATTTTCTTCATAGTGGCTATACAAGGAAGAAGAAATCACTTAACCTCATTAACTCCTTTGGTTACAGAATGGCTAAAATCAGCCCTGTTGGGAGATTTAGCAGCTGCAAATTTTCTTTTAAAGACAGTAAGGCATGTGCTAGCAGCTGAGGCACACATCTAGGAAATCGAAGACCTGAATTTAATTTCCTCTTTAACCTTAATAGGTCCAAATTCATCTTTTATATGCTAAGAGACTGCCTTGATACCTTGGCTAGAAATCAGTTTAGTGGGGGCACTCTTCATCACTGTATTAAAGCTGCACTGTTTTACAGAAATGAATTTGAAATTAATTATTTGAGATAGAGCACATAATACAAATAGGTCTGAGTTTAGGGAACTCCCTTGGCTGGCAAGTGTCTTTACTCCTGCTCATTATTACAGGGACTGTTTTTCTGTTTTACATTTTTTGGATAAAATACATAGAGAGAATGGAGAAAAATGTTAACTTGACATATTGTATTGATCTTTATCAGTAAGAAAAATTGTACAGAGCAAATCACATGGCTGGATTAGCAGTTCTCTATGGCCCTTAAAATATATGTGATTCTAGCTTCTGGGTAAAAAGAAAACAGGACATTACATCCTTAGAAAGAAAAATGCCAGATTTGGAACACAAAATTGAAACCTACAATCATGCAACTTTCTATGTTTAGGTTTGCATTAAATTAAAAAAAAATATATATATATCTCTAGCTAATTGTGATGCAAATCACCTCCAAAAAAAGTAAAGGTGTATGAAGGCCTCACTTAACATCATGGTTAAAAGTTGGTCAAAGAAATAAAATATTTTAGACTATTCTCAAACAATGTATTATCAGTACTTTTGCTATGCAGTTCAGACACCACACATTTTAATTTAGTTTGATGCAAAAGCTTCTCGAAGCAGAAAACATTTAAATGTGGCATCTCAGTCAGGTTTTGATAGTCAGTGTCAATTTAACCCAGTGAATGAATAGTAAAAATACACATACAAAATTCATCCTGCTTGGTTGTGCTATGAAAGGGATTTTTATGACCATTAATGTGCCACAGGGAATTTTCCAAATACAAGTTTGGACAAAGTTTTTGACAATGAATATCATTCTTGGTTCCAGCACTACTGGGGCAGCCTAGAAAGCTGTCAACTGTTTTGAAACATTTCGACATGAGCTGAGTTGTTCAGCATTTGATTTTAGACTCTGTTACAGTTATGTAATATTTCTGTGATTGAAGGAAAAATATGATATTGCATTCCTACATATAATACATGTATTAAAGACATGTTTTAAAGCATTATCCAAAACCATTTTAAAGCCAGACTTCAATATACATTTCCAAAAATTTGAGAATATACATTGCATAAAGATACCCACTTTGGAAATTCCCTTTTTGTTACTAATTAAATTTCAATTTCAAAAGGGAATTTTGAGATAGGAAAATGATCAGGTTACAGAATCGGGTCCTAGAAGTCACCTTCTGAGTTTGGTCATCAGTTTTTTAATAGCTTTTCACACATGGTTTCCAATCTTGCTGGCTGTGAGTGAACAAGCCATGGTTGTAAGAGATTCACAAGCCCATCTGAGAAAACATCTTGCACCTCCTTTTCCCAATCAGTATTCTGCCTCATGGACCGTATCCCATTTCCAGTTCATTTTGAAGTGATGATGATGTTCTATTTACCTGACAAACTGGCATCCTATTTGAAAGACAGTAAGTACATGAAGCGGCGTTTCTGTGACAAATCTCTTTGTAACCACTGGTATTACTTCAACTTCTTAAGCAGTGCTTCAGATAAAGAAGAGGTGTTTTTCATCAGCTCTAACTAGCAAATATAACAGAAATAACAGAAATTCAGATATATAGAGTAGCAAATATACAGATATGATATTCTGCAATATAAAAAAAAAAGTAATTCTGAGCCTAAATTATGCCTGAGTTGGGTCTGGGATCTTCTGCCTTTGCTGGGCGTCCATCCCCTGCTTGTGACCCCAGGCAAGGGCAAAACCCTCCTCTTCAGCGCCAGCAGGGCCCGATGTGGCATGTCAGCTCTCGGGCACCCTGGCACCACTGCGCAGTATGAAGTCAGCCCATCAGAGTCCATGTCCCTGGCAAAGGCTTCAAGTAAATTAAAGTTAAATTAAAGCCCAGTTACATCTCTTCTATCTATGTCCTCCTCCTCACTCCATAGGTCACAGCCTCGGCTCGGCGAAGGTGTCCCGGGCGCAGACGTTTCCCAGCTACCCCTCGGAGCAGGGCGAGGAGCACCAGCAGTCGCTCTCCCTGGCCAGCAGCTACGCCTTCAGCTACGGCTCAGGTCTGGTGCAATGACAGCCGGGGGCGGCCGGCCGAGAGAGACAGTCAAGCCTGGAGCCTGCCGCCTGGGTCGGGGAGACACCGGCCCCCTCCGCACCCACCATTTACCGTGAAAACTGATGCCTACCAGCTCCAGACGGGTCACCGCCAAGGCGGAAACCTGAAAAGGCGGCTTCCCCGAAGCAGAGGCTAAGTCTTTATTTATTTTGCCGTTCCTTTTGTCAATATGTTCAGAAAGGAGGGAGGGCGGGTGGGGGGTGGAAGGGGACGCGTTCGTGTTGTGAGAAAGTGTTGGAAACAAACAAAACTGTGTTGGTGTGAAGGTTTCTGCATGACCGGAGAAGGCCCGTTCCCGGGCTCTGTCGCAATGGCGCATTCGACATCGGGGCCTTCCTACCCACCTCCACCGGCAGGCCCGCCCGCCTTCACCTGTACCGTTTTTCGGTCCTTGCCACAGCCCACCGATTCCCGCTGGAGTGGCTGAAACGTCGCAAATTTGAGTCACAGCGTCGGCACCTTCAGATCCAAGCAAGTTTGCTCATTACCCTACAGGGTGGTTGAGTGTTTTTTGAGCCAGACACGAACAGACACTGGAGTAGCAGGCTAATATGGTTTGTTGGGAATAGAGTCTGATGAATTAAGGTAATTTTTTTGCCTGGTACGGCTCTAATCTTAAATTCCGGGGGCAGAATTTCATCCCTTACTATTACATGCATAATTCTCATAACGCCCGTGAGAGCTGCGAACATCCATATCAGCAGAACAGTCTTGTCCTCAGAACTGCCGTGAAGTCTCCTTATTTGCAAATTATTTAGGTAACCATGCCTGCAAGCCTAACTTTAAAAAGTGGGAAAACTGTTCTTCAGACAGCGGGCCGCACCCACGACTGGCCACTGTCTGTGCCATGGCTGGGCCAGGTATGGTAGAGCTGAGCTCTGGTCTTGTCTTTCTGGTCAGCATTATTTTGATTTTCTTCGTTTCCTTCTCAGATTTCTGTTCCAAATACACATTGTATCTTGTATGATCATGTGTCAAGCATTAGTTTACTTTGAAAAGGAGGATGAGTACCTCTCAATGGAAATTTTCTGTCTTTGGAAGACGTCTTTAAAAAATGAACTGTAGTAGGTGTGTTTGTAATCAGTAATGAGGGAATAAGTTGGAAGGCATACCTGTAGGTGGAGAACAAGTTTTATCTTTCCTGAACATTTAGATTTTTTGTAAGTGGTATTGAATATTTATGTACTTCTTGCGATGCCCTGAAATGTTTGAAATTGTGGGGAGACAAATCTGCGCTCTTGCTATGATCTGAGCAGCTTTGTGTTCTGTTCCCAGTATGAAAAGATTGCCATGATTACTAGAGGGATTTGTCTCATTAGTTGTTTCTCAGGACAGGTTGAGGAAGCGTATCAAGGAGGAGACACATAGACTCTTTTCCAATGAAACAATCAGTTTTATGTACCATAATTTAACTTAAAAAGTGCTGTTGGGTTGTTTTATATATGCACATATATATATATATGTATTTAAAAGTACAGAAGAAACTTCTGCTTTTGATGAAACATTTACTGATACAGTACGTCCAGCTTTTCTCCAACCATTTTCCAGGCTAAGACACCTTGCAGACTTACAGCTTTCTACGCCTCAGTGAACAGCTTCTGAATAACAAAGCTTTGCGAACCACTTGAATGAAACACTTCTACCCCACCATAATCAGCTTTATTTATTTTTCCTTTTTTTGCCCTGTCTCATTCACTACCTCTTTTCCTTCTCACAGTGCTGCCATACTCAGGAACAGAATGGCTCCCTACAGAGAGTATTTTAATGAGCTAAAATGAAAAACTGCTGTCCCACGCTGTCAGGGAGCTGTACCTATGGTGCTCTCTGAGCTGTACTCATCAAGGAAGCTTCATTCACACTTTCATTTAAGAAAAAAAATTGGTTGACATTTTTGCTTTGGGAAAATTTCCAGTTGGCAAATGTTATAAGAAAAATGAGATACAAAAGGATAGACACTCTGCTGGTGTAATTCTATTATTCAATGCAGCTTTGCCAAATATATGCCTTTTGAGAAACTGGCCAGTTATTTTTATTCCTATGCAACTGCGATTCTTCCACTTGCCCTAAAATTATATATTTCCTTTAAAATTCCTTAGATTAAGTTTCCAATATGATCTGCAGATTTCTGTGCTGTGTCTATGTAACTATTTTCCCCTGTGACTTGAATACCAGTCATTTAATAATTACGTATTCTACACAGTCCAAAAGCATGGAAAGGGCAAAATGGGAGAATATCACAACTGCTTTATAGTTCCAGTGCCCATATACATTAAGAATCTATCTAAATCCTAAAGCTAGTGCTTTAGCTGTGTTTAGATTAAAAAAAAAAAAAACAACAAACCATAAGATCTATATAGTGTGCTCTTTCTGTTTCCTGGGGAACAGTTGCTGTCTGTCACAGATGGTTTTGTCTTCCTATACAGTGCATGAATATTTTCTAGTTAGTGAAAATGTAGATGCTATTTCCAAACAAAACACGCCAAAAAAGAAAAAAGGGGGGGGAAGATTGGTCATGTATAGGAGTTTTACTAAATCTTTTGCTGTCATTGCATAAGACAACTATCCTCTCAACTCATACTTTTATAAACATCTATGAAGTTCCATCTTGTAGCAATAGGCAGAAAACTGAACTCCAGGAGAAAGCTGGAGAAAGCAACCAACAAAAAGCAAACCTGACCTATTTGGAACCTATTTCTTGCAGAGAGTAAACACAACCACACTGGAAGTTGAAACTAAGGGGGCAAATTCCCAATGTGCTGTAATACAGTCTAAGAAAACTGGGCATCCAAAGCACAAAGGTATTCAGCAGCCAGTAGATGTTGCCATTAGTGCCACTCCAGAGCAGCAGATGTCACTGTAACATTTGTGTATTCACATAGCTTTCAGAAATGTTCCTCAGAAATGCTCCAAGAGAACCAAGTAGGTGCTACACCAGCAGTTTACCAGAAAACTCTGTTTTCACGGAATTTTTTAATTCCTGGCGTATGCCTGTCAATAATCGAAGTAATTTCCCACTGAGACTACTTTGTACAGCTCCTAGTGCTTCCGCCAGAAGGAAAACTCTCTTTTGGCACACGTGGTAGAGCTGCTTGCCTAGAGACTACAAGGGCCTTTAAATAGACCCAGGGACCCCATGGGTTCAAGTCTCGGCTTTCTTCATGTGCAAGGCACACAGATAATACGTCTACTCCTGACCCAAGGGGAACTCTCTGTTTTCAGCTAATGAGCTGTGAAGAGATGGAGGGCAACAACATGTCTTCAGTGGTAACCAGGTGCAACTGGTACAAATGGAACTTAGCATTAGTACATTATAAAATAGAAGAAATAACATAAGGCTTTTGCTTTCATTTTGGGTTCTGAGGATGGGTTATGAATATATAACTGTAACCATTATTTAAATTTTTAAAATATGATCCTTGATAACAATATATGCACTCCTATGAACAAATAACACACGGCATTACTAAATATAGTTGCTAATATCTCTTAACTGTGAATATTATAGATTGATGCATGCTGGTACTTTTGATTTTGAGGTCACTTGGTACAGAAAAGGAGAAATTGAAGACCAGTAACAAATCATCAAATGGTGCTGAAGTACTAGAATAGCCCCATTTCTTAAACAGCAACATGTTATAATTGATAGTTTAAATCATCCGTAAGTATACTCCTTTGAAACAGTTTTGCCTGGCTACATAAAGGAAAAGGAAAGAAGAATATCTTGTAACATGGAGTCTGCTGCCTTACTGAGTAAATGTTTAGTCTTTACTTTCTGTGGTAGGCTCTGATTTCAGCTCCTCACATGTATCACGTCCATGAAAAAATCTGTTCTTGGATTTTTTAATTGGTTTTTTTTCCCCTCCTAAAGCTAGCAAGCAAAGCTTGGAAATGTATTGATAAACCAAAGAAATTTGCTGGACAGCAACAATAGCTGCTCTCTTTTGTTTTGACAAAATTCTACCATGACATTTTGGGAAAATACTTCATTTCACGACACATGAATAGAAATCCTGTTGGGAAGCAGCAAACATATTTCTAATCAAGTCTTGTTCTAAGGTAATGAGACTTCACTGGAGGAGGGGTTGAAATTGAATATCTGAGGTCAAAATTCTTTTAAAGTGCTCTCTATAGCAATAATTTCAGTACAACATAGAGCCTTCAGGCACCCATTTATTTAGGAGTTGCTAAGTGCAGACAGTCTCTGAAGACCCTTACCTTTCATGGCAAAGAGGAAAAAAAGAGCATTAATCAGGTGTCTGTATTGCATTTATAGGAAATGAATTAATTTCAGGCTTGTTCAGCTCTCCAGTCTAACAGGCAATACTATGAGGAGTAGTGATTTTCGGGATATTTGATCTCTAGGAACTGACAAAGACCATCAGCATATAAACTTTTACTCAGACTTAGCTCATCAGCCACATTTACTAGTTTTCATCTAGTAACCTAGAAAATGCAGAGTGGTTTTCCATGAGAAAATGTAAGTCTTTTGAATGGCTGTGCTTTTTAGCATGAAATACAGAATTATTTACATCTGTTTCTTCCTAACCAGGAAGGATGAAGGTGTTCCAATTAATCTCTTTTTTAGTGTTTTAATATCAGTGTATTTTAGCTCTTTCTGATACCTGCTGCAAAGGAATAAATGTGGCTTTTATCCACACACAGAATAGACTGTGGAGAAAGTGTGAAAAGATGCTGTGATTACAAGAACAGATCCAACAGCACTGGAAAGTTTCATTTTTCCATACATCATCTGAATACTTGTGATTCTTTCCAAACCAGCTTGTTACAGAACCTGTGTGTATCAAAATCTTATATTTTTCACCACAGACAACTGGTTGGGGTGCCTACCTATGTTTTGTAAGCAGAAGATAATGATTGTGCAACAGCATTGTGGTGGCATAACTTTAAAATCAAAGGGTATAAGGTTGGGCATATTAATTCTGCAGATACAAAGTCTTGCGCTCCATTAAGGGTGCTATTTTTGTTCTTGATATTATAAAGAAATGTTCCTCACTTTTGATTTTAGGTAAAAAGTTGAGTTATATTGCAAACAAGTACAGGCACATGGTAGAATGAAAGCAATGTAAAAGAGTATTGACTAAGCTGTTTTAACAAGAAGTTTGATTCTCTGTCCAGCCCCTTCGCAGACCATAAAAGATGATAGGCAAAGGTGCTGGGTATTCAGCAATTATGTAAATGTCATTATGCTTAGAAACTTAAATATTAGAATCCGTAAGTGAACTGGTTCCATTGTAGAAAACAGAATTTTCACTTTTCAGAGATGCTTTTTGGATCTTTTCATGCACATGCAGCTTGACATTGTTATGGATATGGTTAAAACAGATATGAAAGTAACTGAGGTTTAAGCATGATTAATTATAATTAAAGCTTTTCAAATTCTCAGTATTGTTATGAAGATTGCAAGCTGTAATGGAGAAAACATTTCCTTTTCAACTAAATACAATCTCAGAATCTAATATGCACTTGTGGTGGGTTGACCTTGGCTGGACACCAGGTATCCACCAAGCCGCTCTATCACTCCCCTCCTCAGCAGGACAGGAAGGGCAGAAAATAAGATGGAAAAAAACTTGTGGGTCAAGATAAAGGCAGTTTTATAAAGCAAAAGCAAAGCCTGGGTGGAGAAGCAAAGGAAAACTGAAGATTTATTCTCTACGTCCCATCAGCAGGCGATGTTCAGCCACTTCCTGGGAAGCAGGCCTTCAGTACGCGTAGCGGTTGTTCTACTAGACAAATGTCATAGTAAGAAATGCCCGCCTCTCGTCTTCCTTTCTCTTAGCTTTTACTGCTGAGCAGATGTCATATGATAGGAACATCCCTTTGGTCAGTTTGAGTCAGCTGTCCTGGCAGTGTCCCCTCCCAAGATCTTGCCCACACCCAGTGTACTGGTGAGGGGGGATATTGGAGCCCTGATGCTGTTGTCAGCGCTGCTCAGCAGTAGCCAAAACTGACTGGTGTGTTGCCAACACCTTGCTGGCTACCAATGCGCAGCACAGCACTGTGAGGGCTGCTAAGGGGACACTTAACTCTATCTCAGCCTGACCCAATACAATCTCCACCCCTTATTCCCTAGCATTTTGCCTTATGCTCAGCTCCCGTGTAATTTAATATGTGTATATATATCTTCTAACCATCCCATTGTATTTAATTATCATTACTGAAATTGCTTCTTACAAACACTTACAACTTACACTGCATACTTAAACCATCTTTATACCCAACATACAGATTTATACATTCTCATTAATTACTATTCCCTGTGCTTTAACAGATAGATATTACTTTCCCATTCCATGGGCTTCCTCTGCTCCTCCAGATGTTTGTAAGGACAGGCTGTGACAGATATGTCAAGATAGGTGCTCAGGACAGGAGAGGCAGTATGTTCAATTGTTGGGCACCAACACTGGCTTGGTTTGGGTCATCATTGCACTCGTACATTTTCTTACAAAACTCACTCGTCATCAGTTCAGGTCATTCCTGCTACATTACTTCCTAAAACTCACATCACATTTTATTTTTCCCCCAAGGTTAAATCTCCTTGAGGCACACACTGGGTCTCCCCATCCTTCTGCACTACCCACCAAGTACATCCAGGTCCTTGAGCAAAGACAATCCCACAAATGAGTTTGCCTTTTCCCATGGGAGGAGCAATACACACTGCTTTCCACAGCCACTTTGCTGTGTGTATTATGGGGACCTTATCGTCTTCCACAGTATGTAGGGTTTTGTTTGGGCAGGACCAGGATTGTGAACAGATCCTCTGGTGTTAATCAGCCAAGTGGCTTCTGCTAAATTTGTATGCCAGTGCTTCCATGCCCCATTACCCAATATCTTCAACATACTTTTTAACAGTCCATTATATCTCTCAGTCTTTCCAGAGGCTTGTGGATGTTAGAAGATGTGATACGTCTACTCAATGCCATGCTTCTTTGCCCAGGAGTTTATGAGTTTATTTCAAAAATTAGTCCCACTGTCTGATTCAAATATTTCTGGGGTGTCATGTCACACAAAATTTGCCTTTTAAGGCCTAAGATGGTGTTTTGGGCAGTCGCATGGTTTACAGGATATGTTTCTAGCCAACCAGTAGTTGTTTCTACCATGGTGAGAATGTAGTCCTTGCCTTGTCATGTTTGTGGCAGTGGTCCAATCTAGTCATTTGCCAGGCCTTGCCATGTCAAAAACCAACCACCACACTCTATTCCAGGTAGATTTTACTCATGTGGCTTGCTTGATCACAGCACATGTTTCACATTCAGGAGTGACCTGTGCGATGGCCTCCATGGTCAGGTCCACCTCTCGCTCATGAGCCTATCTGTATATTGCATCTCTTCCTAGATGTCCCAATCTGGGCCCATTGAGCTATAATAATTCACCCTTATGCTCCCAGTCCAGGTCAACCTGAGCTACTTCAATTTTGGCAGCCTTGTCTATCTGTTCGTTGTTTTGATGTTCTTCAGTGGTGCAGCTTTTGGGCACATGTGGTGGGTTGACCTAGCTGAAGTCCAGGTGCCCACCAAAGCCGCTCTGTCGCTCCCTCTCCTTAACTAGACAGGGGAGAAAAGGTGTAACAAATGGCTCACAGGTTGAGATAAGGACAGGGAGAGATTGTTCACTAATTACTGTCCCAGGCAAAACAGACCAGACATAGAGAGGAATTAATCTGATTTATTACCAAGCAGAACACAGAGCAGAGCAGTGAGAAATAAAACCAAATTTTAAAACCCCTCCCCCCGCCTCTCCCTTCTTCCTGGGCTTAGCTTCCCTCCCGATCTCTCCCTGCTCCCCCACCAGGAGCACAGGAGGACAGGGATGGGGGGTTACAGACAGTTGATCACACGTTGTTTCAGCCACTTCTTTTTCCTCAGGGGGAGGACTCTTCCCCTGCTTCAGCATGGGGTCCGTTTCACAGGAGACAGTCCTCCACGGACTTCTCCAGCATGAATCCTTCCCACGGGCTACAGTCCTTCACAAACTGCTCCCATGAGTCTCTTCCACGGGGTGCAGACCTTCAGGAGCAAACTGCTCCAGCGTGGGTCCCCCAGAGGGACACAACTCCTGCCAGCAAACCTGCTCTAGCATGGCCTCCTCTCTCTGCGGATCCACAGGTCCTGCCAGGAGCTTGTTCCAGTACGGGCTTCCCACAGAGTCACAGTCTCCTTCAGGTGTCTCCACCTGCTCCAGCATAGGGTCCTCCACAGGCTGCAGGTGGAATTTCTACACCCCATCATCCCTCCTCCATGGGCTGCAGGGGGACAAGCTGCCTCACCATGGTCTTCACCATGGGCCGCAGGGGAATCTCTGCTCCAGCACCTGGTACACCTTCTTCTTCAGTTTCTTACATCTTCTCTCTCTGGCTGCAAAACCCGCCCTGGTTGGTTTTTTCGTTCTTACATATATTATCCCAGAGACACTTCCTCTGTTGTAGATTGGCTCGACCTTGGCCAGCAGCAGGTCCATCTTGGAGCTGGCTGACATTGACTCTGTCAGACACAGGGGAAGCTTTTAGCAGCTTCTTGAAGAAGCCACCACCCCTGTGGCCCCCCTGCTACCAAAACCTTGCCATGCAAATCCACAACAGCATGTGAGCATGTACATGATGTATCTTTACAGCCATGTTTTCTACCCTGGTAATGATGTCCTGCCACAGTGCAGCAGCCCAGATGGATTTACCCCTGCACTGCCAACTGATCTGCTGCTGCTGCTGTAGCAACACCCATAGGACATTAGCCACCATCCAGGAGTCAGTGTAAAGATAGGGTACTGGCCACTTTTCCTCATTCAGCAATCTCTAGGGCTAGTTGAATGGCTTTCACTTCTGCAAACTGGCTTCACTCCCCTTCTCCTTCAGTGGTCTCAACGACTTGTCGAGTGGGACTCCACACAGCAGCTTTCCACTTCCGATGCTTTCCTACCACAGAACAGGATCCATTAGTAAACATAGCATTATACCTTTCGTCTTCTGATAACCCATATTTCTGGTGCCTCTTTAGCATGAGCTATCTTCTCAGGCAATGCTCCAAAATCTCTGCCTTCTGGCCAGTCCATGGTCCCTTCCAGGATTCCTGGGCAGCTGGTTTTCCCCAGACAAGCAAATTGTGTGACTGAGTCTACCAACTTACTCCATGTAGTTCTGGTTGCACGATGGGTAGAGAAGATCATAGAATCACAGAATCGTTAAGGTTGGAAGAGACCTCCAGGATCATCTAGTCTAACTGTCCCCCCACCACCTATTACCCACTGAACCATGTCCCTAAGTACCAGGTCCAACCTTTCTTTAAACACCCCTAGGGACAATGACTCCACCATCTCCCTGGGCAACCCATTCCAATGCCTGACCAGGATGTTTCCTTTGGACATCCAATGTAGCATGGGCAATCGTGGTGCCAAGAGGAGAGATGCTTCTGTACCAAAAATTTCTGAAGCTGCTCAAACCCCCTCATATGCTGCTAGTATCTCTTTTTCAGTTGGGGTATAGTGGGCTTCTGATCCTCGATCCTCCTGGCTCCAAACTCCTAATGGTTGACCTCGTGTTTCTTCTGTTTTCTGCCACAGACTCCAGGTGAGGCCATGCTCCCCAGCTGCAGTGTAGAGTACATTTTGCACAGCTGGTCCGGTCCAGACAGGGTCAAGCGCTACTGCATGAGCTATTTCCTGTTTGATATGCTCAAAAGTTTGTTCTTGCTCAAGGATGCATGCAAAATAGTTTTTCTTTTGGGTTGCTCAATAGAGAGGGCTCACAAAATGACTATAACCTGGAATATGCATTCTCCAGAATCCCACAAGGCCTAGGAAAGCTTGTGTTTCCTTCTTGTTAGCTGGTGGAGACATGTTGCTATCTTGTTGACTACATCTATAGGCACATGACGGCATTCATCCTGCCATTTTATTCCCAGGAACTGAATCTCCTGTGCAGTTTTCTCTTTCTTTTCTGTGGCAAAACTAGCTTTCAGAAGAATCTGAATTACTCTTTTTTCCCTTCTCCTACACTTCTACCTTGTTGCCCCACACAATGATGTCATCAATAAATTGTAAATTTCTGGGGCATCGCCCTTTTGCAGTGCAGTTTGGATTAATCTATGACAAATCGTGGGGCTGTGTTTCCACCCCTGGGGCAGTTGATTCCAGTTGTAGTGGCCACCCCTCCAAGTGAAAGCAAACTGTGGCCTGCACTCTGCTGCCAAAACAATTGAGAAAAATGCATTGGCAATGCCGCTTGGCTCCCTTCAACTTCAGTTCATATTGGAGCTCTAACATGTCTGGTACAGTAGCACTAAGTGGTAGTGTCACTTTGTTCAGGCCACAACAGTCTACTGTTAACCTCCACCCTCTGTCAGACTTTTTCACTGGCCATATGGGACTATTAAAAGGTGAATGAGTCTTGCTGATGACTCCCTGACTCTCCAGTTGATGAATCATCTCATGGATGGGAGAGAGGGAGTCTTGGTTTGTGCAGTATTGCGACTGGTGCACTGTCCTGGTAGCAGTTGGCACCTGCTACTCTTCAACTCACAGCAATCCACAATGAAGGAGTCTTCCGAGAGGCCAGGCAGTGTAGATAGCTGTTTGATCTTTTCTGTGTTCACAGTGGCTACACCAAAAGCCCATCGGTACCCCTTTGGGTCCTTGAAGTACCCTCTCCTGAGACAGTCTATGCCAAGGATACAGGGGGCCTCCGGGCCGGTCACTATGGGGTGCTTCTCCCACTTGTCCCCTGTTAAGCTCACCTCAGCCTCCTATACAGACAGTTCTTGGCATGTCTCTGTCACTCCAGAGATCCAGGTGGGTTCTGTGCCCCTATGCCCTGATGGCACCAGCAGTGTACATTGTGCACCGGCGTCTACCAAAGCCTTTTACTTCTGTGGATCTAATGTGCCAGGCCATTGAATCCACACAGTCCAGTATACCCAGTCATCCCTTTCCTCCTCCTGGCCAAAGGCAAGTACTCTCTATTCCTGTTTCTGGTCAGAGTATTCACTGACTGACCCTCTGTGGCATGTGCATGGGGCTCCCTTTCACTCTGACTGAGGCAGGAGAGGACTGATTTCTTGGGGTGACCCTGACAGCCCAAGGTGCTGGCCTGTAGGGATGAGGAGTCACAGAGATTTTCTCCAAAGTTTTGAAGCCAAGAAGACAGTTTCCAGAGTTTATGTATCCATATACAGGCAACACAAGCTGTTAGAATATGACTCTGGGGCACTTTGAATCACCTTCCTTCACACGGCCCATGTGCACAGAACAGCCTCTGGATCTTTGGAGACATCATCATCATCTAAATCACTGTAGATGACTTCCAGCACTGCTACTTCTCTCAGGTGCTGGATGCCTTCATCTACAGTATTCCACTTTCCTGGGGAGTTCACAAGATCTTCCCTGAATGGGTATCTGGCCCTCACTGTTGAGAGGAGACATCTCCAGAGACTGCAAATTGCTGCCTCTTTTCCAATTCCTCTCTCAATTCCCTGCTTTCTAGACAGGGATCCCAACTGTTGGACTTCCCTACCTTCCAGCTGCTGACTGATAGCCCTGTTACCCCAGCATCCAAGCAGTCAGGCAGCAGTCTGCTCACCTGACACCTGGTTGCCAAGTGTAAGTTTTCCACATGTCTCAAAGTTCTGCTGAGGTAAGGGACCTGGAAGCTGACTAAGTCTTTCTACATACCCTGCCACCCAGGGACCAGCTGTATCAGGGCATATGTGAGTATCACCTCACCCAAAAGTTGTCTTCTCCTACACCAGGATGAGACCAGATTCCACAAATGCCATAATATGCTAACAGTGTTAATTAGTAATGTTCAACAGCTCACTAAGGGTGAACAAGGACCTTGGGAGACTGCATAATAAAACCACCCACATCAGTCCCAGGTAGGAAGAGGGAGATGTATTCCCTCATCCTCTCCACAAGATAGTTCCCCCAGCATAGCAATAACATCAATGTCAGGGCAAAGCACAGAGCAATTATTTGTATTAACAAGTTCCTGAGCTCAGCAAAATAAAGAGATAAGCAGTGCAACCAAGCAAGCTCCATGACCCACACAGGAGCTTGCCACTTAATAGCTACTATTAGCTACAGCGTGCTTAATACAAAACTGCCATTCTCTCATGCCCCACATTGGGCACCAAAACGGACTGTGGTGGCTTGCCCTTGGCTGGACACCAGGTATCCACCAAGCCGCTCTATCACTCCCCTCCTCAGCAGGACAGGAAGGGCAGAAAATAAGATGGAAAAAAACTTGTGGGTCAAGATAAAGGCAGTTTTATAAAGCAGAGGCTTTTTGAGTGGGAAAGCAAAGGAAAACTGAAGATTTATTCTCTACGTCCCATCAGCAGGCGATGTTCAGCCACTTCCTGGGAAGCAGGGCTTCAGTACGCGTAGTGGTTGTTCTACTAGACAAATGTCATAGTAAGAAATGCCCGCCTCTCGTCTTCCTTTCTCTTAGCTTTTACTGCTGAGCAGATGTCATATGATAGGAACATCCCTTTGGTCAGTTTGAGTCAGCTGTCCTGGCAGTGTCCCCTCCCAAGATCTTGCCCACACCCAGTGTACTGGTGAGGGGGGATATTGGAGCCCTGATGCTGTTGTCAGCGCTGCTCAGCAGTAGCCAAAACTGACTGGTGTGTTGCCAACACCTTGCTGGCTACCAATGCGCAGCACAGCACTGTGAGGGCTGCTGTAGGAAGACTTAACTCCATTTCGGCCAGACCCAATAAAGCTCTCTAAGAAGGAGGAGGTTGTTGGTTTTTTTTTAATTTCACACTGAAAGTCCTGAAGAATGGATTTCATTGTTTTTTTCCTTAAGTACAGAAATCCTCATAAGGTTGAAGAGATTTATCACATTACCGTACAATCCTGGTATTGTCAAGTGAATGGATATATTTTAGAGTAGATTTTTCCTTTAACAATATTTGACATGAAGAAGTTAATCCTCATTATTAATAGAGGTTATACATTGTTTTCAAACTCTTTTTTTAAATTGTATGATAGCAAGACTGCAGTGGGCATAGAATACAGCACAAAATTAGTAAGCTGTCTTGGCAATTCCATACCAATAACAAAAATTGAGTTTACTTAATTTTAATGCTGCTCCTATAGCTAAAACAGAATGATGTAAAATAAAGCCATTCATGATGATAGTTGAATTTCCTGAATTTCTATATATGACAGGCTGTGACAAGAGATTTTTTTTTTCCAGGTCTGCTTTTTGTATATTTACTGATTTAATGCGGTTACAAGGAAAAATAAACAATACAGAAAAAAAGTATTATGACTTCCTAGCAAAGTATGACACATGTTCACCTTTTATTTCCTTTTTCTTCTTTGAAAAAACATCATTACAGAAAGAGAGAGGAGTTTTTGAAACCTAATAATAGCATAATAAATCAATTAACCCAAAACTATTCTGTAATCTTTAAAAATATTGGGACAATTTAGCGGACATTTAAGCACATAACAATGGGTCATGTTGAGTGCAAAATAGTTTCCTTGACTGTTCAGCTTCTGTTGACTTTATCAGGAGCTGGGCACAAGTTGCTCTGTAACAATGAACTCAAGAGTGCTGGACTCATTTTCGCCTGGAAGAACCAATTTCCAGTCCAGCTAAAATGCGTTAATGCAATACAGATGCTTAAATAAAAATAGTATTTTGCACAATGCATCACAGCTGCTAATGCACAACTTTGTGGAACTCAGTGCAGCCAGATATTGCTAAAAACATGATTCAAAATATTTCAGAGCTGATCAAATTCTGGGTAACAAAATCAACATCTTAATTTATGATGAATAAAAATACACAGGTGCTCAGCCTTAATGCTTCTAATTATAAAATGATCTGACAGAGTTCTGTGGGAAAGTTCCTGCTATACTACCATTGTTGGACAAATTATGGAAATTTAAAAGAAAATAATAAATGTCCTCTTCTGATAGTTTTTTTCAGAAAAAAAATTGTATTAACAGAGAGTAATTTTAATACATACAAATGTTCCCAACATACATTTCTCTCTTCAAATACACATATAGACATCAACACAAATGAAGAGAGGTATTAAAGAAATAAAAAAGGAAAGATACTGTGCATTTGTTTGACTATATCTTAGTATGATAAGCTATTGATCACCTAAATCATGTTATAAAACGTACAGAATAATACTACAAGTGACTTCTTCAGTGTAAAAGCCCAATTAAATAAACTTTTAAGAAAGGTATTAAACATCCTTTAGAATCAGCGAGATACTTTTTTTCCTAAAACTACAAAATTCTCTTTTTAAGTAAGCATAAAGATAGAAGAAATATGCGGGCCACTGCTAGTAGTCCTTATGAGCTATTTTAGCTAATTATGCCAGCTAACTATGTGGATAGTGTGGAAGTAATAACCATATTATTCTTTTGAAACTTGCCTTAGATAACTTTCTACATTTCCTTTTGTGTCTCTAGCTTGAACATTATGTCCTAAGTTATATGTAGGGATATATACCTGCAAGACTATAACACGGATAGTAGGGTAAATCTACAGTTTTATAAGTCAAGCCTAATCAGAGTCAGAAACTAGTCAGAGCAGTGTCACAGTCCCGTGGCTTGGTGGCCGTCTGCTCCAGTAGTCTCTGAGCTCCCACAGGCAAGGCTGTCTCAATGATGCTGAAGCTCTCTTATTTTAACAAAACTGTTGGCAAACTTATCACGTGTTTGTCCCGTGGTTATCCAGATGCTCATCTTCTTCTCATCACTCTTAATGCATTTTACTCTTAGAAAAGAACAAAAAGAGTTATGCGCAAAAGTAGAAACAAGGACACTGATTAGATGAATGCCCTACAGAGCCCTGCAGGCTCTTCTTAGTCCTTAAAACATGGGTTGTTTCTCTACAGGAGCCCAGCTTCAGGGGTAAGAATGGAAAGGATTGGGGGGAGGGGGGGGGGCGGGGCAGGGCGGTG